>PNRQ01000118.1:0-109770 GCA_003439915.1 Trichoderma atrobrunneum | reverse complement strand
CCTCTGGCCCTCTGGCCTTGGCCGTGCCGCCGCCCCTGCCTCCCTCCCGCCGGCGCTCCCCAGCCATGATCAAGGATATCACGAAGGAATAACGAGTGGTGTCATCAGGATCATGAACGAAGAGGCTTGGGGAGCCAGCGAGTACTCCCCTGGCCGGAAGACCTAGGCAATCTCGTTAAACGGGGGAAAACAGGAAGAAAAGGAAGAAAAGGAAGAAAGGGAAGAAAGGGGGAGATTGGGGGACAAGGACAAGGTAGAGGACGAACCGCTGCCAGCTGAGGCCTCAATAGACCTCCCGCTTGGGGAGCTTGTAGGCTCGGCCCTGCGGACCTTTTGTCGTAGAGACGTTGCGAACTGGTTGGTGGTGACACCACCGCCGGCTGAGGCCTCAATAGACCTCCCGCCTTTGGGGTGAAGAAGAAAAGAAGAGAAGAGAAGACGAAAGGAAAAGGATGGGCGAAGAGGAAACATAAGAGAGTGGGAAGGGCGGGGGTCAACATGATCGCTTGCGTTACTCATCTAGCAACACTTGCCAGCTTTCACTGAAAGCTAGCAGGCAAGTTATCCCAACAAAGAGCCTAAAAATCACTCAACGCTTCAAGAGCACTCCACGGTAAGGTGAGAGTGTATTTTCGATTGGACAGCTCAGTCTATCCCCAACAACGCCAAGGCGGCAGTCAACTCCGATCTCGATTCATCCGATACTAGGGGCAAGCCTCGACAGTTCCTGACCGATTGCGGAAACGGTTACCAAGTGAATTGGGAAGAGCGTCACGATGAATAGGTGGAGTGGGTCGAGGAGGGAGGGCGAGGAAGCTCCGCGAGTGGCTCAACAGAAGAGACTGGGGGCGAGAGCGAATACGAAGAGGAGGATGGAGTACAATAGACACAAACGCCCGAGCACGGCACATGGCAGATACTTGTGTGCCTCATGACTACTACCTAGTAGGTAGAGAATTTGATGATAGTTGCAGAGGTGAAAAGTTGAGCAGCACTCTCAGTGTCTTCATTTCCTGATGCAAGGCTATAGAAACCTCAGGAGGCCCTCCTGGATGCCGCTCATCTTTACCAGATACAGGGCGAAAGAATTCTTTCAAACAAAGCTTTAAGGCGGTCACCTTGTTGCAACATTCTATCAGTGACTACCTTAGGGAAACTCAACTGGTATATGCACCGGGATAGCAGAGGAGCTTTTGGGAAGGGGGTGCAGATATCTCAGATCGGATGAATTGATTGGCCACACTCTCGGTTCTTGACTTTTTGACCGCTCAAGTTGGGGAGGAGTGAAAACTGTCAAGCACCCCTTCTGCACGGCCTGCTTTCTCCCCCTGCCCCTCTTCTCTCCCTTTCTCTCTCCCAATCTCTTTCACTCTCCTACTCTCTTCGACTCTCTCAACATCTCCACTAACTTTCTCTTTTGAGGCCTCTCTCTCATACAGCAGATCCATCCACTTGGTCTCTACAGCTCTCCCGAGAGTCAACGCCATGCCATTCCCAGCATTCTCTCATGCTTGCTCCCTATTCCACTCTTCTCATTAGAGGCCAACATTCTACCGTTGTCAGTTCTTCGGCAGCGCTCCTCTTCATCCTCGCCATTCTCAGGCCTCTTCAACACATCCATGACAACAACAACGCGTCTCTTCTGCAAACATTTAACGTCCCGTAAATCTCATGTATGGATCTTATGTTCCTAAAACTTTTGCATTCGCTCAAAGCTAACTCTATGGTCTTTTTTAGATTTTTTGCTGCCGGTGTTTGCGTTTTGCCAACAGTGGCATCTACGAGTGGAGTTTGCTCGGTCTCTGGCCCTTTGATGGTCCCCCAACGTTCCGTCACTCCAGGACGCGTTCATCTTTCCATTCAATCTACACATCACAAGTAAGTTGTGGTTCGTGCTCTGCTGTACTTGGTTCTGACTATCCTTTTCACAGTCCTGATATAGGCGAGATTTATGAAGGCCCAACTTACCAGCTATGGCAGCCTCTTCACTCCGTTGGCGCCATGTTCTACGCGGCCTATGACATCTGCACACTCCACCAGTCTCAAGCCGCTACAAGCTCTATTGCATTTCCAGATCTCCACAACCTTGCCCAGTGAGACTTTTATTGTGCCATTTGTGCACGGTAAAGTCCTACGTCTCGGACAATTGTCCGAGGAAATAGATGAGGTGAGTAGCTTCGGATTCCAGCACTGTTCAAGAAGCCACAATGGCCAACTCATACCACAGGGATACAAAGAGGGGATACAAGCTCTGACAATGAAGATGATGCAAGCCATGCGGGCAGATTGAGTCTCATTTGTGGATCATTGGCAAATGAGCAAATATTGTCTATTTCTCTCATTGAGCTACGCATGTATGTATCTATTTTCCCCAATCGGCACTTCAAATCACCCCGCCGCACGGTAAAGTCCTACAGATGCGCCAATGCCGGCGCAGCGAGTTGGTCACGGCTTTCAATGTAAATATTAGAATAGCTGTATGAAATTGTCTTGTTCCACATCTTTGTAGCTTCGAGATTTGTGTCTTTGTATTCAGTGCAGATTTTGTTTTGTGCTCCAAAACGTAGCTTGTCCAACATTCCCTATAGAAGCATGGTGGCGCTACCATGCCTGATGCCCAAGTCCACTGGCATTCTGGAAGGAGTTGGCCTCTCGGGATGTGGTGGTCGTATTTTCACCGCATACCAATGCTCTAGACCGTCTGTCTACAGAGATTTGTCCGATAATGCAATCCAAGCTGCGGCCGTTTATTCAGCACCATGTTGGCTTGGTCCTTGTTCTCCTCCTCTTCCTCGGGTGTAAATCTTTTCAATACAGCCATAGAATAATATATGAGATTGCCCCAGCTGGTTTCTTGTTGCGCTCTTCTTCCGGATCCTCGTGTCGTAAGAAGATAGTAGTAGCCTTTGGTCATGTTAATGGAGCATCTTCACTTCTTCCATCAGCCGGCACATATCCATCAAACATAGTAGATGGACGGTGGAGAGAGTGTTCTCTCTGCCCAAGAGAATCCTGCCCGCCAATCTTTAGTCGGTCTATGAATAGTCTTGCCTATTAAGCTTCGATGCTTTGACGTGTGTAGGTCTTGATCAATATCGTGTCTCCTCTTGAGAGATCCAATAAGCTCAACCAAACGAGGCTTCCCACACTCTGGGTTAACAAAGCTATTTCCCTTCGCATTGACAGGTGTTGCTCTCTGATTCGAAATGGTATATAAGCTGCCCAGGTGGCCTAATCAACCACAGAAGGCCCTATGCAACTATGAAGAGACAAAGTTAGTTCTGCAAGTCCACCAGCGGAAGAATCACATTATACCTTGGGAGCCTTTTGCAGACGTCATTGGTGCTGGCTCGGAATTTTTCATGGAAGTGAGTGTGATAAATTTTCGGTTGTAATCTCGTTGCATCGACGGATTTGGGAGAGCCAGGCTGGGTTTAAACTAGTGAAGCTGGAGTGGATTGCGGATCGCTGTCAACATTATTTCCGAGTGGTGTTTGGTGGAGAAGATTATATCCAGAGCGAAACACGTGCGACGTAACCAGCCTAGAAGCAATGGAATTTGCGAATTGCATGTTATCTTGTGAAGAGTTTGTCAAGACAAAGAAAAAGAAAAGAAATAAAGAAAAGGACAATCGCGTCCTGTAAGAGTGTTGAAGTCGGGACGAGTGCAAAAAAAAAGTGCAAAAACAATGGACACGAGGGGAATTGAACCCCTGACCTTTCACATGCGAAGCGAAAATCATACCCCTAGACCACGCGCCCAAGTAGTTACAATGCTGTCTTTAATTTCTGTACATACGGCAATGCTGACAATACACTTACTAACAGCTCCAGTGGTAGTCTTTGTTCAGAGATGACGGCTTGAACAGACGGAATGGTAGTGTGTACGAATAGAGATCGATTTGAACAGTTGAGAAGCTCAAGTGTTCACTGAGCGCATCAGTGCAGGGACTCGTTAGTTGGAGCTGCCTGCTTTGGGCCAAAAGTTGGTCTAGGTAATACGCTTGTGCTGTGATAAAATATGAAACTGACTACGAGACTCCAAGAATGAGTAGAGTGCTTGTACCTTTCAAAAACACGATCCGGATATCCATTGATTCGGGTTTGTAAGAACATAGCCACTAGAAAGTCAGCTGTATACTACAATTCCGACTAGCACTTGTGTTTCGATGGAATGAGTTACTCCAATTGGTAAATTGTAGGGTAACGGAACCTGGAGAAGTGCAGCGCGCTATTATGGTAGAGACCGTATTGAGAAGGGACTGACTTGGAGGCAGCCACAGGACGAACAACCTCGCTGCAAAGCTCGTCTGCATACTATGGGATCACTCCTCCACTCTCCCGTTTCCCACAGTCAGCCTTTGTTGCTCCGGCTCTTCGAAAACCAGGAATCAGTGACCACGCAAACCCGTTGTCGTCTAGTTTCATCCGGCCTTTATCTGTTATGACGTGCTTAATTCATTCTCTTCTTCAGCAATCGGCTCTGGAGAAAAGCTGACATGTTTCTGCATCTAGTTCTCGCCCTCGCATATCAAAGACGACGAAGCGATTCGCCTCTCCGCTACTACGACCATGTTTAGATCGTCTTCCACACATCGATGATTGTGGACAAACCGGAAGACGCGTGTACCGAATTGCCGACCAACGACAGGCTTTGTCTGCTTTCTGTCCAACGCTTTTGGCACATTGATGACTGCAGACCGTTGAACCGTTGCACCGTTGCACCGTTCGCACCCACTCCATTCGACTTGGCCTAGAGCTAGAGGAAAATGGAGGGAGGAAACCAAGTGGAGACGGCAGTTAATCCCGCTGTCACTCTGACACCCGCGCATGTTCAGCTTAGTCCTTGTCGTTTGGTTGATGTCGGTGCCTGGGACGTTGAGTAGCAGAAATGCTCTTCTTCCTTCTTCCGAGCTCTTTCGCGAACAACACTGTGGTACTCTGCAGTAATCCTCTCTATAGATGAGAATTTATCTGTGCATCTTCCCTAGGGATCTGGAAGAAGATCTCAGCAAGCACATCACTCAACTTCCACAACAATGCCCAGCGGGGCGCCGCTGAAGACGGACTCCTACTGAAATCTGCAACCTATTTAATCATCGGCATTCATTGGCCATGCAAAAGAAGCTACACAGCCCCCGCCATGCCCATGCCATGCTAGGCTTGACTCCAATACCCTCTTCAGCTTGACTCCAATACCCTCTTCAGCTAGACACCGCGGGGGCAGTTCCCAATGCAGATATTCAGCTGCTCTCCGGCAGATGTAGAGTTTGGAATTGTCCAATAAGCATGGAATCCAACCATATCTGCTTCTTGATTATGCCACGTAGACGAGGGATAGCTAGCCAGGTGGACCTAAAGCTTGGTTATACGAGCCTCTCTCTGACCTCGAAGCATTCTTACGATGCCGTTCTAGGCACGACGCGCAGTAGTACTGGAGGAATTGAGCCATTAGCTAAAACGGTGCCATTTTAGTGCAGAATTGCCTTGACGAAAACCAGCGTACGCTACGGCAGTCAGAGCAAGGTGCAGAGTCGGCATGTCAGATTTGGCCCGCAATGCCTCAGCTGGAATAGTATAAGAGTAAGACTTTATCCTCTACATCTTCTCTATGAGCGTCCACACTTTAAACAAAAAATACCATTGTCGGCTTGTAACTGTTACCAAGAGTCAAAATGTGTGAGTCTGATCAGTGCCTATTCCCCATTGATCCATTATTGTTCTTGAATTCGCATTCTTTATGGCTTTGACACGAGAGAAACTGATCTGACTTCTCACAGCTGTCACACTATACAACACCACCTCTTCGGCCTTCAATTTCACTGGTAGCAAAGACCATCTACACAACCCTCCCCAGCAGATCAGCCCAGGTGATGAGGCAGAGATCAGGTACACCCCAGGGCAGCCTAGCGTGATGTGGTATATCGACGAGGATAGAAAGGGTCAGGTAGTTGTCGAGGTTGGCAATAATACTCAGGGAAACAAGCTGTGGGGAGAAGGAGTATTTTCACTTAGAGAGGAAGGGCGGCCAAATTATTGGGTCATCGTGACAGAGTAATGGTAACTGAACTCTCAAATTGAGAAAGAAGATCCTTCAGACGAAGTATCAATAGGTATTACAAAGAACATCCATTGGTGTCTAGTACTGTTAGTACTTAGGCCCTCTAACTGCTGTGCCCTCCCACTGTCTGGGGCAACCAAACCTGAACAGATGCCAGCTGTAGTGGCCACCTGAGCAACCAGGCAATAACTTACGTGGCACGCCGCGTCAACTGCCCCTTAAGAAATGCAGGAGCAGGAGTCGAAGCACTTCCTTCGCGTTTTGGATCACTGCCCACTTTTCTCTCTCTTCCCCCTCTCCTCAACTCTCGACAAACACGATTGCAAGCAACAGATCCCAACCTCTGCAGTTCCAAAGCACAGTCATCTCCGTGCAAAGCATTTGAGGCATCACTTTGTCATTTTTTATGCATCAGCGGCTCGTCCCATTTTCTGATGAGGGGGTAACGCGGAGAGAAACGGCCCCTAGACCTGCACTAGAAAGTTCTGCACAGAAGATCATCTTCTCTTCGTAAAGCTTCGCACAACCACCGTTCAAACAAAAAGCGAGCCAATAATCGCCGTTCAATGAACGATCACACTTGGTAGGTACACAACTTCTGTGTCTGTATTTTGGAGAGATGCTCATCAAGACGTGTCCTCAGAGGAAGAATTCACAACCTTCAAGGGTGGAACAATCATCGCTGCTTGGAATACAGAGTACGCTGCAGAAAACAATTGCGCTGTCACTTGGGATTGATGGCTGTGCTTTTGCCCAACCTCAGATCACATTCTCGACAAGCAAACAACAGTTTTCATCTCTCTCTATTCCCCCTCACTCCTACCATTCGTCGCTCGAGCTCCTTGCTGCTCTTTGGAGAACCTGTTTCTTTTCTAAACGTTGGTCATTTTCCTCATGATATTTTCTACTTCGCTTTGACTAACCATTTTCTTAGGTCCACTTTGTAATCATTATCGCGTCTTCTAAGAATCTCATTCCCAATCAGAGGCCCTCCTGACACAATATTCCCTTCTAAATCTCATCTTTTCCCACACTCTCGTTCAGCCTGGACGGGAAAATGACTGGGACCTCCTAGAAACAGTAAGTAAATGTTTCCCCTTGGCTCCTACCATTTGCTAACCTCATTCGCGATAGGCCATTACCCTCCCTGAAGACACTGATCAACAGATCACTGGGCATTGTATGGCCTGGTAAGTTGTACATCAACTCGAGTTACACGTCAAACATGTCACTGACTAATCCTTCAGAGAAACCAACTTCATCGACATCGAATGTGAATCATTCCGTGTCCCCTTGTTTCCCTCTGGTCAAGTCAACCCTCCATTCGAAATTTTACCACAAGGCAGACGCAACACAGCTACTCCATATCGACTTTCATCATGAATCTTCTTCATACTCCCATGCATCCAGGCGTGCACGGTAATGTCCTACGCACGCTCTGTCGGCAAGGCGCCCCTACGAACGATCTTTCGACAACCGACCGTTTCAGCCTTGCCGACAGAGCCATGTTCTGCGGTTGTTTACATAGGAGCCAGACTGGCGAAGCGGCCCAAAACTACACCGGTCCCTTTGCCTGTCCAGGCCACCTCCTTTGTGTCGCTGCCGTCGCCAGTAACATCACCTCCCTCAATACCACCTCCTCCTATTCAGTCTTTGGAGCCGCCGCCCATGACCGATGTTCTTCGGTACTTGCATAGGAGCCTCTCACCCAGCCAGCAAGTCTATGCTCGCTGGGATGTCTCTGCACTGTCGAAATATAAGCAGGCTCGTAACTTGCCAGTTTATCGTGGGAGCATCATCATAATAAGACACTTGATCCCCTCCAATACGCCAGCATCCTTGCATATCTTGTGAATAAGGCGGAGGAAAGGGTGAAAAGGGTTGTTACTACTGAGCACTCCCTGCGTGGGTTTGCCTCCAGTTCTACCAGCCGAGGCGAGGGCTGTGTTTAGTAAGTCGGTGACGTGCATCGCGTGTCAGTATCAATTTTGCTGTTACCGAACTAAAAACGAATGCGAATGGGCCAACGAGGACCAGGATCAGGATCTTGAAGGCAAGACGGAAGAGTCGAGGGACGGGCACGGTACAGTCTTACGCATACCTTGGCTGGTAAAGAACCAGCCAAAGCATCTAGCTCGCCCAGGGCTGGTGTGGCGCGAAATTGCAGATTTGTTGTCGAGGACTCGAATATTGTATACCTAGCATGTACATTTATTCTACAAATCCTATGTACAACACATGACAGGTTACGCAATTCACCGAAATGACATTCGTTCACTCTTGTCTACATTAGTACAAGGTTAAATTTAATGGAGCACAAAAGGTGTTATGGCGAACACGACAGCTGAGTCACCGTCAGCACATGGAAAGTACATGAATGTAGCAACAGAGTTCATATGACATATCTAACAAACTAATTGAGGGAATCGTTTGAAATATTTGCATTGGTTGTGTCTCTAGACATGCCAAGAAAATATGTATTGTATTGAATTCATCGCAATATCATGATCCTAAACTATTCCTTGTTTTCCTCGATCACGGTCGCAGCTGGGGAAAGCCAGAAAAGCCGACCTCGATACGATGACATTGACCTCGTCTACTTTTTGCAGAGCTTTCCGTCTTGACGAACCTCCCATCTCTCGTTGCCCACGCACGGCGCACACCAGAATACATCGGTGGGATCGACTTCGCGCTTGATGCGGAGTAGTCTCGCGTAGTTGCTGCCCCAGAATGTCTGTTGGAAATTCTTTTCAAACGGAAAGGCCTGCGGCAGTTCAAAAGACAGGTTAGTATCCATTGAATAATGATGAGGGTGAAGAAACAACGTACCTCGTTTATGTATGCTCCGGATTTGGGTGTCAGGTCGCGGAGTGGTTGGAATTCTTTGTCTAGGATCGCTTTGGCACTGTTCTCCGCAGTCTTGTTGAACGGTCCAAATGGTTCGCTGGTCACTGGCAGTAGATAGATTGTTAGTTCAATAAACTTAGCTACGTTGGATGAAGGTTTGAACAACTTACGAGTATGAACATATGCAGTTCTCCATGCGGGATTGACGGCATTGCTGCCTCCTCTCGGTTTCGCTTCTTGGACACCCTTGCCGCCTACCATGAATACGGATATAGTTCCACTCGGAGTTATAGCTGCTTGGAGAGCGCTCTTTAGCTTTTGCGGGTTACCAGTGAGAGCTTCGCCGTCGAGAAGTCGGGAGACAAGGTATTGGCTTCCACCCGCTTGGCTGGTGTCGTAATTCTGGCTAAACCAAGCAAGCCACGAATCATACTGGGTAAGAAGAGTGTAAAATTGCACTTTGCCAGGCCAGCGCTCACGAAGGGTTTCGTTGATCGGATTGAATATCTTTGCGACGACGTCGAGGCTATCGACGTCTTGGAGAACAGTCGTGCCTAGGAATCCAGCGATGCGATCTGGGATGCCTGGTATCTGGACGGGCGTCGTCATATTTTTAGTGGCGAGATTGTAGCCAGAAAGGCCTTGTGCCATGAGACTTGGTATTTGGGAAACGATATAGGTGATGAGGTCGAACACGATGGATTCTCCGGGGTCAGTGAACATCATGTATGCGACGCTCATAATCTTGGGGCTTGGATGCGTCTTGAGCGTGACGGATGTGATGACACCAAAGGTTGAACCACCTCCCTGTCATTCCTATTAGTCTTGTGACAGTCATCATGTTGGGGACAGCTGCTACTTACTCCTCTCATTGCCCAGAATAGATCTTGATGCCTATCTTCATTTGCTATGACGATATCGCCTCCTGGTGTGACAATTTCCATTTCCCACACGTTATCTGCTGCCAAGCCATACTTTGGCGCAAAGATCGAATGCCCTCCACCAGTGATGTAACCACCTATACCAACAGTCTTTCCCCCACCACCAACAATGGCCTCGTGATGCTTGTCTGCGGCAACATATATATCCCACATCTCAGATCCACCGCCAACAGTGATGGAATTTCCTTGAAGGATCTTTCCAGAGCCATTCAGCTTGTACTGCCCTTTGTTGTAAGTGATCTTGTCCAGATTATGAGTCCATATGGAGAGGGAGCCTGGAGAATTGGAGCGGCCGAGGTAATCGTGGCCAGTATTCTTGACGTTGAGGCGGACATTGTACTTGCGTGCTAAGAGACATGGTTAGAAAATTCCGTGTTTCTGTCACTGGAAAGCGTATGAATCCAACTTACCAAAGTCTATGCCAATCTTGACATGCTCTGCTGTTGATGCATTCACCACATAGGCAGGATACCCAGCTGGAGAACACGGCGTGTTTTCATCTGGTAGGCATGTAAAGTTGTCAAACTTGTCCCACATGACGGAAATTGGGTTTGCAACATGATACTCGTACGTCTTACACTCATCGGCTACTTGGGAGCACTGGCTGGTGTTGTAGGTGGGCTGGTTAGGATGGCAAACTGCGCCAGGAGGAGAAGGCCGAAGTAGTCTGCCATTGAGTGTTTGATTGAGGGCAGCCCAGGTATGGGCAGAAGGCCAATACGACGTGCCAGGATATGCCTTGCATGATTCTGGAGGTGGTGCACAGAGGCCACAGACACTGCCGGTCAGGCAGAGCAGCAACTGAAGGTTGGAGCTCAACATTTTGATGACTGCGTCTCAAGAACCAGAAGAGTGATGCAGTTGAATCGCAATGAAACACTGGCAATTCTGGAATTCATGAAGTGAGCCAGCCATGATTTATAGTTTTTGGTATCGTCGGGGAGGCACCGTAGCAATCAATGGAAGGATTTCATGGCAAGCATCCCTTGACGCGTAAAGAGACCGAGATGTTCAGCCTCTCCCACTCTTGGGATGATGCCGCGAAAAGTCGACGTAATCCACCGCAGCCATTAGACGACTCCTGCATCGTGGCTATGATGATCGCCTACTTGCAGCCAATAGGAAGAGATCGCATTCCTCGCAACCGCAAGATGCTGGGTAGCTTGACACTAAAATACCACATTTGGAAAGATGCCGCGAAAGTGATGGCGGAAACAGCGCGGGTTGACCATTCAGCTGGAGACACGCTAGGATTAACCTTAGACAACGCGGGTCAGCATTCTGTCGTATTCTGCGTGTTGACGGCAGACTGGGTACATGTGCTGTACTTACATGAGAGAACGGGATGGAATCTCTGTTGCGGCAGGACAGCCTGCATAGGATTCTGGGGATGAATGATTGGGCGGAGATTGAACTCGACACCGGAGCAGAGCAATTTCTTTGTTGGTTGGTGCGATTAGCAACTCTGCGAACGGGGAGTTCAACTAGTCGAGGAAATTTCGGCTAGCATGTTGAATTTTCCGGTAGGCGAAAAGCTTCTGGTCGTTGTGTAGCTCTTGATTCTGAGCTGCTTGTTGGATTCTCCGGTAGGCGAGAAGCTTCTGGTTGTTGTGTAGCTCTTGGTAGGCGACAAGCTTCTGGTCGTTGGGTAGCTCTTGATTCTGTGCTGCCGCTTGGCCATTATTGTTATCTGGCAGAAGACGCCTTTGACTGTTTTGCACAGGTCCGCGAATGGGACCAAATGCCACTACTCCGACCAGTACAGGGGAGGCTGGCTCCCGGGGCTTCCGGCGCGGAATATTTATTGGCGACGAGTTCGTTGTTGTTCGGCGAATTTTGTGCATTATGGCACGACCTGGGCCTCTCGTAGACCCCGGGCCGCGCCATACTTGAACCTTGGCGTTCTTTGTCTTGGTAGGCAAAATGTAACCCTTGAAGGCATTGAATGTCTGTCCCCCTTCGAGCTGCCGTGTATCTTTCAGCGGATAAACGGTATTATCAGTGATCCAACGACCACTCCTGACTTGATTGCAGCAGTGTTAGTCTTTCTGGTTCATGTGCGAGTTGTGCAGTGCAACTAAGTTGTCGTAGCTTACGAAATTGAACATACCGTTTGAATTCTCGCCATAAGTGTGGCTTTGGCGAGTAGCTGTAGTAGAGAGACGCCTCCCTCAGTTGTAGCATTTAGCCTGTAGGAAATCATGGATGCAATCGGTGGCAACCATTGCTTCGCAAATACCATAGCTTGAGTTGACCCCGAGTGAGTGTTGGAGGACTGCCGTGGCAATGACGAACAGGTAGGAATCGATATAAATGGCGGAGGGGGATGGGTTGGTGCAGAATCTAGTACCCTGCCTTGTGTTGGGGGAGTTCATCGGCAGATGGGCCGATGCATAATCTGGTGTTCTTTTCGTGACACCATCCGATCTTTAGCATGTCGATGCTGGTAGTAGGATAGCGATAAAAATATGATATCTGTGGCTATGATTAGTTTGAAAGGTTCAGTCAAGACGCGAAGATTTTGGGAGACTGTTGAAGAGGGATGCCGAGTAGAAGAGAAGAAACTTACTATTGGAAGAATGATGAAGCAATATTGGTAGAACCAAGAAACCAAGAAACCAAGAAAGAGCGAAATTCGAACCCAAAACAGACGAAAAAACAAGAATTTCGAACGAAGGAAGAAATATTTGGTAGAAGCACAGAGTAGTAGAAGGAGGAGAACAACAAGAAAGTTGGGGTGGGCAAATTTAAAGGCAGGGTGGGCAAACGGCTGCTGCTGGCCTAGCTAGTGGGGCGTCCACACAACTGGACGTTTGCAAGAACACAATGGAAGCGATGAATGGGCTGCAATTGCACAATTGTAAGTAAGGCAACTATACTTAACAATCCCCATTGAGAAGGAAAAATGAAAGAGAGAAGATCCCTTGTTTTTGTTGGACAATATTAACGCCAGGTCATTCACTTGTCTGTTCCCTTCCTCGTCTTATCAAATCTTGGGTATTTCAAAGAGGAATACAGAGATAGCCATTGAACATGATACAGTAGACTTGGAATCAGCACTAAATTTATTCAAAAGTTTTCTGATGTAAAAATAAAAGTACCAGCGAAATTGCTGGCATCCCTTGCATTTGTCCTCCTCCAGTACTTTGGGTATCGTTGAGATTAGGCTGCATCTGCATTTCCGGCGGCGGCGCCCTAGTTGATGTACGTTGCGAATTACCGGCAGTAATTCCCCATCCTGTATCCCGATTAGCGTTGAGTGAAATGGAACCGTTCCTCCCAGACAAAGGAAACATTGCTCGCAGCCTCGCCTTCTTCCTTCTCTCCCCCTCCTCCCCTCCCCTCTTCTCTCTCTCTCCCCCTTTCCCCTCTTCTCCAAAGTCAACTTATCACTTTTCTTGCATCACCATAATATGACCTGTTTTTACGTCAAAAGTTCGCACCAACTGAACAAAGACCTCTCCTCCCACCACTTCTACAGCGATAAGTCAAACCAACCGGGATCAAAATTGAATCCCTCCAACTGTGACGCATCCGTTGGCTGATTCTGAAAGTACTGGTCTAGCAAGCCCTACTTCGAGTTAGATTCTCCTCTAATCTAATAAACGAGCAACGAGCAACGAGCAACGATCCAAACTTACCCAATCCAACCCTTCAGTGCCATCAATCATCTGAGACATGGGCCCTGCATATGGAAGCTCTTGAGTAGAAACAGCAGCAGCCAAATCTTCTTCCGGAATCTTAGGCCGAGGAATATGGCGGGCGTCCTTTTCGGCCACCTTTTGCACCATCAGGCCGAGCGCCAAAGACGCAAGGCGTGCCTCTGGAGACATCTGGCTACTAGATGCCCATATCGTCTGCGATCTCTGCAACGCATGGTATTCTCGCCCAGTAAGAGCATCGTCATCTTTTCTAGGCACTAACACGCTTGAAGGACGCCGAAGACGAACGGAAAGATCCAGACAAATGACCATGGCAGCCAAAAGAAAGTCGTGCATGGTAAGTGAAGAGACCATCCATCGGTCGTCATACAGACGCCCTCCAGGCTGACATGCTTGATGCAGATCTGCCTGGCGAGCCAGGATGTCAAGAGCCGCTTCGGCACAGGTTCGTCTAGAGTGCTCAAATCGACGGCCGTCAACCTCGTAGCTAATATAGCGCCGATGCAGAACAATGAGACCCTTCAAGTAGAGCATTTCGAGTGTGCATCTCTCAAAGATGATGTGCGATGGGTCCATAAAAGAACGACCAACGTCTCTTCCTCTGAGAATTTCCGGTAAGTTATTATACGCCTCCCTCATTTCGTTATCCAACATGATTGTGTTGTCATAAGTCGGCAGAGACAAAGACTGTGAGTGCGCAACAATCCTCTTGAACACGGCCATGACACCAGACTTGGCGATGGGATATCTGATTGGCGTGTTTTCGAACAGAGGTCGCCCCGGAGGCAGCACCGTCATGTTTATTTCAAGATCAGAAAACTGCAGGTTTCTCGGCACTTTGGTATCGCAAAACTCTGTCGGAATCATGCTCGGAAATCCCATCTGAAAAGACATGAGCGCGTCCACCTGGAATATGTTGTGCCAGACACGCCGCCGCATCTCTCCATCAAAGACTGAGATGCCTGGCAAGCCGTCTGGGTCGTGGTGATAGCCCATTCTAAAGGCGAGCCGAATCAAAGTGCCCATCTCAAACCAGTGATCGGAGCCGAGCCTATGGAGAGTGAGGTAGCAGCTCTGGAGATGCAAGATCATGGCCTCTAGAGCATACGCGTTTGCATTAGGGAAACGTCCCAAGATCAGGCATTCAACCGTTCTTTGCTGCAGCGTTTTAGGTGTAGGCCTTGCAGCCTTGGGCCCGGCCGAACCACCGGCGACATTGCGAAGAGTGGTTGTGAGGCTGAGAACGGAAAAGAGCAGAGCAATCCAAAGAGGAGGTGCTTTGAGGGGAGCGTCCCAGAACTTTTCATACTGTATTCATCGCCAATGGTTAGTTGCAACATGAAAAACGACCTGTCAAGTGTTGACTAATCCCTGATGACATGACTGACCTCCCTTTGGAACTTGACCGGGTGCAGGATGCCTACACAAGACATGCAGGTGGCCCGCTTGCATTAGCGCACCAAACCTCAAATTGTAGGGCTAAAGAGGAAAATAGAATTGCCATGGACTCACCCAGCACCATGAATCTGGCGTTGAAATACTGGGCAACGAGGGCATCGCATGCCGATCTCGGCGGCAGGGTGCTGATGATGTCTTCGAGATCGACCACCGGAAATTTGCCAAACATAAATCCGGCACCGTCTTCCGAGGCAACGCTCTTGCGCTCCGGCTCCTCCTGTGACAGAGGGCGGTCAAAGGCCGACAGATGCTCTCTGACCTCTTTGATTTCATCCAAGATGGCCCTCCAATGGCTGGGGTCGATGTAGCTGACTTGGCCATCTCCGGACTCGTGGCGATGAGGCAGCTCAGGCGGTAAGACGTGATCGTCCTGGCGAATTCGAGCTGACTTGAAGGGTGACTGAGGCTGTTCATAGGAGGATGTCGGCATTCGCCTCGAGCTGGACGAAGCCTGCGTATCGGGTGCCGCTCCTATGCCAATTCCAGCAGCGGCCGGATTCGCGGCAATCGATGCCAGCATGACCTCTAGGTTATCCAGCCGCTCCTGGATGTTGCCCACCTTGGGAGGGCGAGCCTTGTTCCTGATGGCATTGGGAGCATATCGACACAGTGACGCCTGATTCCGTCTGGTGCAGCCTTCGCACGGCTGACCGCGGTTGCACATTTGCCTGCGGAGCGTAAAGGTGAGCTTCCTCCCATATTTTCTATTGGGCTTCATTCGGAGACTTTGCGTGTATCAGTGGACGACGATTGCTTACTTTCGAGCTCGACATGGTTCGCAAGACACAGGGGCCCGGTTCCGCTTTTCAATCTTCCTTGGATACAACTCCATTACGCGACTCCCAACGAACCAAGGGAAAAAAGCACTTCACTTGTACAATGTGGGAAAAGAGAAGATCAGGAGATAGGTGGTAGAAGATCGAAAGGCCGGCTGTTATCGGCGAAGTCACCGGACTATTTAACGCCCCCGTTGGGGATATTAACTCCGGGCACACCTAACTACGGCAAATCGATTTGCAGCATTTGCTAATTGCCCATTTCCTCCTTAGCTCAGCGTGTCATGGCTGGATCGGCGACTTTAGCGGGCACTATTGCGGAGATATTATCCCCGGGATTCTCCACAAAGGGCAAATGTCCGTCAGCTGGTGCGAAGAGCTGAGTCGGGGATAGGAGCGGGAATCTTGTAAGTCGAGATGGCGATGCTAAATTGGAGGCAAATGTGTGTTGAAGATGGTGGCTTTACTAACACCGGTAGCGATGAAAAATGAAGAATTTTATAGGCAGCCGGAGATGAGAAAGAAAAGACAAATTATTTAAATGTAACGGCAAGGTCTTCGTCCTGCATCACCGATTGTGGCTGTCATCATCAATACCCAGGCTCACATCATCGCAACTCACTCCAAGAGTAACCACTCCAAGAGCATCTTCTCTTTAACACTGAAGCAACCATTACTTCATCATCTGAATCGCAAGCTCAAGCCAGTACTCAATTCGAAGAACACCGCACACACTTCCAAAGAGGCACTCAAACAAACCAAGCAACAATGGCTGCTCTACACGGGCTTGGCTCTGTCATCTACGGCAGAGTCTTTGTCACTCTGCCCATTCCAAATACACCAAACGACCTCTCCAATCAAATCATGGTCGTCACCGGCTCAAACAGTGGCCTCGGGTTCGAGTCCACCCGCCATCTCTCCCGCCTCGGTGTAGGGAAGATCATCATGGCTGTTCGCACACTATCCAAGGGAGAGGCAGCTAAGAACGAAATCCTCAAATCCACTGGAAAACTC
This sequence comes from Trichoderma atrobrunneum, assembly GCA_003439915.1. NCBI lineage: Eukaryota > Fungi > Ascomycota > Sordariomycetes > Hypocreales > Hypocreaceae > Trichoderma > Trichoderma atrobrunneum. Next base: position 93,011 of record PNRQ01000118.1, on the reverse strand, counting down.
GATTCAAGCATCGAGGTGTGGCCAATCGACATGGATAACCAGGCGTCTGTCAAAGCCTTTGCAGAACGAGCAGCTCTGTTGCCTCGACTAGACGGCGTCTTGGCCAACGCAGGTATCATGACAAGCCAGTTTGTACTCAGCGAGGGAAGCGAAAAGACGCTCAATGTCAACGTCATCAACACCTTTCTCCTGTTTTTCGCACTCCTCCCGACCATGCGCAAGTCAGAACAGCAGACAGGCAACCCGTGTCGCTTCGTGATTCCAAACAGCGCCCTGCATTACATGGCGCCTCTCGCTGAGCTCAACGACAGAAACCTCTTGGATCGGCTGAATGACGTAAAACAGGCCGACATGGGTGGGAGATATCCACTATCAAAACTCCTCGTCCTCTATGCCGTACGGGAAATAGCCAAGAGAGCCAAGGGCAAATTCATCATCAACACTCCCAACCCTAGTTACTGCAAGTCCGACTTGGCCAGAGAGCAGGATTCGGCGGGGGCCCGAATCGCTGAGAAGATCATGGCTCGCTCCACAGAAGAGGGGAGCCGCACTTTGGTTCACGGGATCCTCACAGACGAAAGCAGCCACGGGCAGTACCTAACGAACTGCAAGGTCCAGGTGTAAGTAACATTGATCATATCCTTCGTCAGCCACTACTAGGTGGAAGCATTGGCCTAACTAATCGATTTGCCGTGCTAGGCCAGCGAAGCATGTCACGAACCAGTGGGGTCAACAAGTTCAGAAGAGGTTCTTCGATGAGCTCCTCAGCAAGCTCGACACAATTTCCCCGGGTATATCATCCAGCCTTTAGGAATGCTTTTCATTACCTTATCGCGCTGATGCGCGAACCATAGACCACGGCGTCTATGACTTTGTACGAGAGAATACCCAGCCACTGGAGACGGCCAGTGCAGTTTCGACCGGTTTGAGGGGTTTGAGGGTTGAAATGACGCTTGGACTGGCACATCCGCCGACATAATGTTAATTGATGACAGTCCCGGCCGTTATTCAGCCTGCGGATGTGTGTCGAGATGTTGTTCAGCCGGTCAGCACTCAAGACGTTGCAAATTAGGCGATTGTATTACTAGGATTTGACATTATACCTTCATTCACTTCGATAGTTTACTTTTCTAATGCAATTACAATTTTAACTTGGTAAAACGCTGACATGAGAGTGCCAAGGAGGTGGTTCGATGGCAATCTCCGCCGCGTAATCTCCGCAAACAACATACAATGTCAGTCGATCAAAAAGGAGAAGGATGACGCCGAGCCTATTCGGTAAGCCGGTATCCAATCAAGCTGTCCTGTGTCTATGCACGAATATTGCAACCTGATATGGTATAGTGGACGTCATCGTCTGAAAAGGATAATAGTTGAGCCTCCTGGACGAGATCGGAATGAACGCTTGTATCGACTATCAGACAACGAGTGCGATCCGTTTCAATATGAGAACAATAGCTTCAAAGCCAAATATCTTCCGTTGTCTCATGGCATTATGTGATCGTTCCCTCAATTTTTCCAGCTGCATCAGGCGATCATAACGACGGGGATCGAGGATTGTTCAAGAATGTTCATTACTAGTTCAAGTGGTATCTAATGCCATAAAATCCTGCGTAATAATAAAGGAAAACGTGAAAAGGCGAGAAAAAAAAGAAAACAGAACGAAGACATGGACTCACATACGTTTGTCTCGCAAAATGTTCCCAATGCTTCCACTCCTCTCCTCTCAGCCACTCTTCGGGCTCATCAGGGTCAACTTGTCTTTTTGTCGTTCGCAGCGTGAGGCATCCTTTTGGAATAACCAGCCACTTTCCTTCTTCTTTCTTTCTCTTTTATCCCATCCGTGATTGCGCGTGTGTAATCACGCTGCGCCTGCCGATACTGCGCCCTCCAGCTTGTAGCCCTTGAACTGCCTTGCAGGCACCTTTTTGTCGAAGAGAAGATCAAGTTCCTCAAAGGTCCGGCCCATAGTCTCGGGAACGCGGAAATAAGACCAGACCAGGCAGATGAGAGCGAGACCACCAAAGAAGAAGCCCAGCTTGCCCTGCAAGTTGGCTTGCTCCGGGTTGATCATGTAGGGAATGGCAACGGTCATGACGATGCCCAAGAGTCCCTGGGCGGCAGTGGCAGCGGCGATCGTCTTGGAACGGACACGGGTGGCCGAGCATTCACCAAGCAGGACGAAGCAGACGGGGCCGATGGAGATGTCGTAGAAGAAGTTCCAGATTAGCATGAGAGACGACTCGGCCCAGATGGCGCCAGAAGGTCGGCCGGGGATGCAATCGAGGATGCCGATGACGAACTGAAGGACGACGAGACAGGCGAGACCCGATACGAAGAGCGTGCGGCGACCAAATTTGAGCATGAGACCCCAAGAGACGAGAGTTCCGACGAAACCAACGGCTACAGAACAAAAGAGCTATTAATAAAGCCAATCTCTCACCATATGCTGGAGTATTACAGTGGAACAACTTACCCAAGAATCCAACAGACATGTCAAAAGCGCGGGCAGTAGGAAGACCAGCCTGCTGGAAGAAAAAGGTGCCGTAGTTGATCAGATAGATGCCGCTGAGGACCTGAGTGCAGTAGACGCCCATGGAAATTTCAGTTCGGCGCCAGTTGTCACCCTTAAAGCAGTCCCAGTATGTGCTACCAGCCTCAAGCTCCAGCTCCAAACGATCGGTCTCGACGATGAAAGCCAAGGTAGCTTGAACATTCACCTTGGGCGATGCCAATCGTCTCAGCGACTTTTCGGCATCTTCCAAGCGGTTCTTGCGAACCAACCACCATGGACTTTCGGGGATGAAAGCCATACCAGGGAGGATGACAAGGATCCAGAACCACTGAAGCAGGAAAGGGATCTTGTAGGCCCAGTGGTTTTCGAGCTTAGAGGTGCCAGCAGTAACGCCGTTTCCTAGAAGTTGGCCGATAACGAAGCAGAGGTTGACGAATGAGGTGAGATGACCACGAAGCGCAGTGGGACAGACCTCGGAGGCATAAGCCGGCGCAATAACGACAAACATTCCTAGAACGAGACCAGCTAGCAATTCTCCGGCGAGAAGGACACCGAGGGTCTTGGAGAAGAATTGGATAAAGACGATGCCAGCGGTGAGGATGACACAAGCGGCGAAGGTGAGTTTTCGACCAAAGTAATCCATGGGATAAGCAGCAAAGAGTGCACCTAAAACTTGCCCAACAGGGTTGCCCATCGAGAGACCAGTCTGCCAGGAAGCTTCAATCACCCACTGCACGATGATGAGTCAGCAACTCTCCTCGACATAAATGATGAAAAAGCAAAGACTCACATCTCCATTGTACAAGTGTCCAAAGTCACGGGCAAACTGTGGCGTTGAATACAGGTTTCCGATGAGCTGGGGATCAAAGGCAAGCATGATGACACCGATGGACACAAAGCCTGACCAGGCAATGGCTTTAGGATACAGCTTCAGGGCCTCGCCAAAGGTGAGCTCGTGCTCGGCACGAATAGCCTCGATGGCTTCGGCAGTGGCACCACCATGCTTCAAGTCGTGAATCGAGTCTGGCCGCGTCTCTTCGCGTTGTAGGTCGGTCTTCTCTGCCATTGTTGCGACACCTTATCGATTCGCCTCTGCTAATAAAAGTTGATGCGGGTAAATGAAGCAGGACAGAAAAGAAGGAAGCGTCGTCTTGGAACCTAGCCTCAAGAGCGGTTCCTGATGGAGAGAACTGAGGTCGCCACAACCGAGGTTGAGAGCCACAGGATACAGCCAAGCTTGAGCAGGTGCTGAGACGACGCAGGACAGCGACTTCCGAGCTATGGAAATCGCAAATCAGGGCTAGGGAATCGTGGATATATATTACCACGTAAGGAGGTGGAGTGCCATGACCGATAAGGCTGCTCGGAGTAGCTTTTGGACCGATGTAACGAGATTGCCACTAGGGACAACCTGTACGATGGAACAGGTGATGCGAAGGGGCATGAGTGGTACAAAGAGAAGAGCTAGGAGTGATAACTGTCAGCTTTTGAGTTACCAGTTACGCCGATCAGACACTGCTGGGTTCAATGGACTGGCACACCTTGTGGCTCTACCCGGCTAGCGACTGTCTAGTGTGGTTGTTTCGAGATTGGAGAGTGCATGGCCCATCCCACACGTTATCAGTTCAATGTTGCTAGCGCGGTGCAGAGCGGTGCAGAAGTATGCAGAGTAACGGTTAGCATGGCTCCTCGACGATTGTTCCACCTATCAGGCGGACGGGGAGGTTGGCAGGGATATCGCTTTGCTCAAGAGCCTAAAGGGAAGCTTAAAAAGAAACAATTTTTAGACTTGCCAATGGCAGAGACCCCCCTGAGACATCGGCCCAGGATCATTTCATCACGCACAAGTAGTCTTTTTCCAGGACATGAAAATTGCTGGAGAGCCATGGATGCTCGTTTCTGCCCCAGATTTGTGGATGTTCCCCGTTCCAGGCCAGGGCAAGCCGCGGATGATTAGCGGGATGGAGGCAAAAGACGGAGATGGAGAGGCGAAAAGAGTGGAGATGAAAACACATGAAGAAGCGGCGGGAGAGGAAAAAACTCGACCATTTGCGGGGGTGGAGTGAGTGGCTCGTATTACCATTACCAGGAACGGAGAATGGAGAGGAGAGTTGACAATCTCGAGGGAAGGATTTCTCGTTTGGCCATCCACTCCCCACTCCTATCGTCAGCCTGATAATTCCGGCATCTTCCCTAATCATTCGTTTTTCTCGTAGCGTATCTCAACTAGCAGATTAGATATGGCCTGACTCACTTTGGCTTTATCAACAAGTACTTCGTTATCTCTTCTTTCTCTTTGGCAGAAGATGGCAAAGGAAGATGCACGGCAAGTATCTGCGGATCCCCAGCGGCTTGGCTCCAGTTATTCGCGGCTATCCCAGGCACCACGGAGTACGAGATAATACGTGCTTACTCGTACTTGAGCCTGGTTGTTACCGTACAGACTGTACGAGTATTAGTGTCTTGACCACGTCCCCCGCACTCCAAAGACCAGCCACAGGGCCCCTACTCCAGAAGCAGTTACTTGGTACGAGGTTCCAGGCACAGAGGACGAGATAACCAGGGTGGGGGAATTAGTACTAGGTATTAAGGTTAACGTTGCATTGTGGTTGCTGGGCTTGGATTTGCTAGTATTTGGTCGGCGGCAGACTGACCCGGAATACGAGCCTGAGAGAGGATCGGAGTAGTCGATCCACTACTATCAGTGGCCGGTTCAATAGCTTCTTGCTGCAACGTGTTTTGCAAGCATCAGCTCCGGTGTCAGAGCTCAGCTAGCTAGGTAACGACAGTGGCAGCACATCTCCAAGATGTCTTGGCTCTGGGGTCGCCCGAGATGGTGCTAACCACAGTAGCATTTCCTAGCTGATGGCTACCCGTGCTTGGCTGTGGCCAGCCGAGCTCCGATCGTGATAGATGGGACTTGGCGGATTCGGGAAAACGAGGACCTGTAGTAATTGGAGTGGAAAGAGTGGAAACGAGCCGTCAATGACACGGCGTCGACTACAGCTTTTCACGCAACGTAGCCTAGACATGATGCTGGTCGAATGCTGAATCCTGCGTGGATGCTGAAGCAATATTGGATTTCTGTGGTCGCTGGATTCATTCAACCTTGTGTAACTATTCGGGCACTACGGGCAATTCATTGCACGTAAAACCTTCTGCAGAATCAATTTGATCATCTACGAAGTAATTGGGACCAAAACATGGCTGGGAGGGAATTGGGTAACGTGACATGATCGACGAGAGGCAACTCCTTCAGCATCTTACCTGGATTCATTGGCATGTATGAGAAGAACACACGCATAAATCATCAATTCGGAATCTTTAATCTGCCTCCATCCATATAATTGCTCAATTATTGGCTACGAGGTTACACCAAATAGTTCCTTGTCATAATGAGCCATCCTTTTTTGTCAACCCCCCATCCATCTAGATCCCCCATTGAAGATGAACTGAGCCAATAATTTCGAGAGCATCCGCAAACGATACTTGTATGAGGCTAATTCCACCAAGCCATGGTAGTATTCACAGTACATGTCCATTGAGATCACTGAGATGGGGGCAGCATCCATGTGCATTTCATCCCCCGGCGAGTGCATCGCGGTACCTGCAGTTTCGGTGGTGCAGCTAGCAAGCTTCAAGTACTGAGGACATGACAAACAGCAGCAGCAGCATCACAAAAATCACCCGACTGCATAGGATGGATCTTGTGTCCGGGATTCAAGAGGATCCAACTACCAGTAATCAATCAGCCCCAGCTCTCCTAAGGAGTATAATAGGTACCTACCGTTGTGAATCATTTAGAGTCCATCGATACTGGCACATGGATGTGCCTGTTTACATGAGATTTACCGGTGCAATTTTTTGGCAAGTTTGTGTGATGAAAGAAGAATGAGGGCGAACAAATACCCATTAACGTTTACATTATCACTAACTCAGCTATTCTCAGAAATGAGGTCCCGCAGAATAGATCACCGACCTTCCGCCCAAAAAATACAAACGCTTCAAACGCAGATACGGACGGAGTTCGGGAGAAGGCCTGCAAACTCCGGAATGCGGCAGACAGATCTAAATCTCGAGAAATGCGGGATATAGATCGCGACCTGGCAACGGCATCAACCGAGTTCTTCTTGGTGTGCGTAGGAGAGCGCTGGGGAATCATCGGAGCAGGCTCGGGCTCGACTAAGGCAGCGGGCTTGGTCGAATTCTTAAGGTAGCCTGAAAGGTGATTCGGCTTAGGAGAAGGCGTGCGCTCGCCTGTCGCAATGTCTGGGCTGGTTGGCGGCGTCGATTCGTTGGTGGCGAAGTTGTTGGAATTGTCGAGAGATTTGGGAGAGTTGGCTCGTAGAGGAGCCGCATCCCGCCGCCTTTCACCCGGACACAGATGCCATTGCAGCCCGGCTATTTCCTGCTCGGCTCGCTGGAGAGGGCGAAGCCTATTCCTAGCGATATGCCAAAAAGACGGCAAGCCTGAGTTCCACAGACGCCATCATGGTCGTGGCCGTCGACGACTCTCTAAACGACCAGGGTGGGCTTTACTCTGTGGGATCTATACAGACGGTCGCAGCCAGAAAAGGCGGCCAATCAACCCCTGTATCACCCCCTTGGAAAGTGTAGGCAGGCTGAACCAGCATTAGAGCAAAAGGATGATTTGGAGAGAGAGCAAAACTAACCTTTGGCTCGATATCCCCAACATTTGGGTCCCCAAAGACTTCAAAGTCTCTAGTATTGTGAACTTGGCGGGTTGTTGAAGCGAGGTCATCATCGCTGAGAAACGCGACAGGGTTGATGCCAATCTCTGTCTCAAAAGGCGGATGCGCTGTCCACAATCCTTCATTCTTGTTATAGCGATCACACTAAGCACGGTGAATCCATCTCTCGAGAACCTGGGCGGCCATTCCACGCTCAACAGCCTTTTCACCCACGTAGCCTGGTCGTCCAGCACCAGCCCAAAAAACCCTGCCTGGACTGCCAGGGACCTACGCCCAACCAGCTCCGACAGTAATGGGCGGATGGCAAAACCTAAAGTCAAAGATGACAGTAAGGACACCAATGCAAAAGCCCAACAAAATATCAAAACCGCGGTGTCGGAAACCAAAGCAGCGGGAAGCTGCTATAAAAAAGGCGAGGCAAAATGGCGCTACAGTGATGGCTAGGAGATAGACTGGGGGAGCTGCCGCCTAACGACGCAGAGACTAGATGCTAGAGTTGTATCATATATTGGATGTAAACGAGGCCGTTATACGGGACTTTTATATGCGTGGTCGTTTGTGGGAACACTGTCAAACATTATTTCAACGGTTAGTTTGGAATCAACAACGAGCGATTCAGGGGCAGATGGCGCACCTTGGTGCAATTGAGACCTTGTTGTTAGCTGTGGAATCGCATCCACGCTGTATCCGAGGTTTTCGGTCGTAAGAGGAGTCAAAACTATTGGGGGTTCATTCACTTCCGTGGAAGTATCGGTGAAAGTGTTCGGTTCAACCACGCACTTCTTGCCCTTGTTATCGCGCTTGCTGGTGGCCTTGAGTCGGCAGTGTAGCCCATGACAACAGCTTGTCCAGGTTGAGGTTGGGGGCCGGTACTGTCAGGATCGGCGGCAACGGGAAAAGTAAAAGGATCAAATATGAGGACTGCACGGTCACTATCACGGACCACACAGCTAGGGTTATACAAAAGACTGTACTTACCTCTGATCTTTCGAGAAACAAAAGGGCTACGGCTACTTCTTATAATTATGTTAAGCCCTTCCGGCTGGCTACCTTGTTAGTTGAGAACTCGGACGCCACGGGAGTCCTAATCCCTCTCTTGCCGCCATCAGACATTATCTTCTCTCAAAGAGACGCTCAAAGACTTCAAAAAAGGCTCGATAGATATTCAACAATTTGACATTTGTTGAACAGGGCAGAGCAAGAGAAAGTTGCCATAGAGAAAGGGAGGCTATGTGAGCATTGGCGCGCCGAAGAGCAACGGCTATTCCAAAAGCAGCGAAACGCTAGAGAGGAAGTCCAGCAAGCTCTTGAAGAGAAGAATAGAGCTCGAGAGTAACAGCAACGGGCCAAGGAAGAAGAACTCAGAGGTCGAGAGCAAGCACAGCAAGCTCGAGAGAGGCAGCAACGGGATCGTGCCTTTATCTGCGTTCAATGAAGAAAGGGGCGTTCCCTTTGTGACTGACTCCTGACAGGTACTCGCGGCAAAACTCGTCTTGGAATCGTCACACTTGCCGACATTTGGGAGCTCTGGTAGGTGCATATGCGCACCTGGCGGTACCATTTGAACATGGAGTTGATGGCCTCGGAAAGCTCCGCTGAGCTGGTCTTATCGATGTAGTTGGTAAGATGTTGCCCTCTGCATTCTGCCACGCACTAGAATCACATCGACATTGTCCTTGGAAATATGTGCACCAGCAAGAAGCTCTTCGACGTCAATGCCTTCAGGGGTCCACGTCGTTTCTTTCGGGTGAACGGTGCTGCCATTTATCTGCAGAGGCGTCGCAAGTTGCGCTATTCAGCTGATACTCGTCGCTCTGATGAAATCTCTTGAGCTGAGATAGAGACTTTCCTTGCGCAAGAGAGAAGGCAGCTTAATGGCACTGATGGAGTCCAGGCCAAGGTGATAGAGATTGCTCTGTGGCCTGATGGACTCTTCTGGAATACCCGACACGTAACGGAGGATTTTCCGAATTATTAACGCAGTCTCATCAAGTTCATCCTCTGTTTCTTCAATAGCTGGAATTTGCCCTTGACCACCATTAGTCAGAGGCGCGTCCCCATCCAGCGAAACCCAGACATATTGCAGGTTGTCCCTGGTGGCCTCTTTGCAGGTCCAAATGATCTTCTGAAAGCCGGGCTTGAAGCGTCGGTTCTTGCGATTAGCCCATTCTTAGAGGAAGATTTCACCTTCGGCCCAGCTTGCGGCCCGGACAGAGAGTCTGTCCCTCATCATTGGCGGTCACAGCCACACGCTGCTAAGAGACATGGAAAGTACGCAGGGCGTGTATCCGACGATTGTGGAAGATATATCTGGTAACGAAGCGTTTATCGTGACTTCGTGGAGATGGGGAGAAAATCTGGGGTCAATCTCAGTTACTTTTGACGAGCACGGGCTGGTTGTTATCGAGGCAACGACGCCGACGACTCCGACGATTTCGCATGTTGGCGAACTGACTACCTTTCTCGATCTAGTGGAAGAGGTTAAAAAGGCCATCTGGGAGATTCGCAACACAACCGACATCAAGGGCATCGTAGCCCTGACGCACATTGGCCACGACGTCGACCACGTGTAGGAGAGAATGGCGTATTCGGCGACATGAATGTTGAATAATTCTTCCAAGTCAAGGGTCTTTGTGCTTATGAGACGCATGTTGAGATGAAGGTATTCCGAAGGACTTTGGGTAATTGGCTGGGCCGGGCCGTTGATAAGAGTATTGCTATTTTCACCGTAGTAGTCCACGACACAAGCTAGATTTACCCCTTTGATCGCAATTATCACGCCTGCACATCAAAATACAGTACAACACATTGGGAAGGAAGATCACCATTATCAATCTGGGCCGATTCCTTCAAAAATCGCATTTCCGATCCTTCCAATTTAATGTAAATACACTTCCCATAGATTGGCTTGTTCATCCGACTTGTCTTTTCGATCTGGGTGGCCGGGATGACTTCAATGACTTCCTCAGCCTCAGATTGGTCTCCGGCTCGGTCTCAGGCTCGGTCTCGAAGGCGGCGGCCAACGTTGTATGATAGCTCTGAGATAGCGGCGGATCGACGGCATCATCGCTGGGGAAGGAATCCATTGTGATATTGAAACTTGTGTTGAAGGTCTTGTGTAATTGTTGCAAAGTACATGGCGAGCCAGGGCGCCGCACTGTAATGAGGTGTGGATTGATGGGATCGGTGGTGTGTGCACATTAATTTCAGTACTGGCACGGACCGTTACGGTGAAAATAGCAATACTCGTTGATAAAGGTGACAAGATCGTTACCTCTGGATGGTGAGGGACCTTTGGGGGCTGGAGGTATTCAACTATCGTCAGGGCATTCAAGCCAATTCGTAAGATACTTGCAACAATGATCGATGCATGTCAAAGCACGTATCCTTTACTTCTTAGACGTCTGGGAGACCTGCAGAGAGGTCGAGCGAGAAGCCTTGGCCGACTTGCCTGGAGTGAGCGGCGGCTGGCTGACCACCGGAGTCGAGACGGATCTGGCCTTTCCCTTGTCAAAGACTTGCTTCTTGGCCGGGCCGTCATCCTCAGGCACTTCGCTGAAGAAGCGCTTCATGGCCATCGCCCATGAGGCGCGATTTGGCGTCACGGATCTCCTTCTCACTCAACTTCCAGTCTTTGTCTTTGTTGAACTGGTACGCCGCGGCGTCCTTTTCCTTTTCCTCAAATCGTTGAAGAAGTCGCTGGAGGCCGGGACAGGGACGAGCTCGGGTTGTGGTTTTTCGTAAAGCCACCCGTCTTCGTCACTATTGGCCGCCCGATAGCTGCCTGCACCAATTAGTACCAGTCCAGCTCGCACATATCATTCCAAGCCACGGTCTTACCTGGGCCCTGCTCTAAGCTTCCTCTGCGCCCTAGAAGCAATTTGCTTCACAGCCTGAAGAATCTCTTCAACTTCATCTCCCTCTAAAGTCATCAGAGTCAGCTATACATATGCAACGCCAAATCGCACAAACCACCTCATAATCACCTACCTTCCTCCGACGCCTTTCTCTTCCGCGTCTTCGCCGGCGGCTTGACCTTTTCTGTGGCCGAGCCCGTTTCGGCTTCGGTCTTTGAGGACCCACGACTGGAGAGCGACTTTAGAGGGATCTCGACAGCAAGACGGCCTCGGCATCACTATACCTCCTGCCAGTCTCGGTGCGTCATCAACCCCCCAAGCCGCCCCCCAAGCCGCCGAAGGATAAACTATATAGGGTGAAGGGGATCTCGACAGCAAGGGGCCTCGGCGTCAATACACCTCCTGCCACCTCGGTGCGTCATCAATCGCCCCAAACCACCAATGAATAGATGATCTGGGATGTAAGGGATTTCGACATCAAGGAGCGAAGCTCAGCGAGACATTGCCTCCGGTAAAGGCAAAGAGTTGGGAGTTTGTGGCTTATCCGCTACCATCAGCTCACACACCACACGAGAAGAGGAGAACCTGATTTCCGGCCGCACGTCGAGGGTCAAGGTTGAAGCAGGCTTGCGCGAGGGTACTCATGATCAGAGCCGAGCCTTTTTGGTCATTGTGGACGCTAACGGTGATGATGTCTCAGCCCTGGCCATCGTTTCTGTCACAGTCGGTGATCTGAATGGTCGTCAAGTTGGCTCGCAAGTCTCCAGAGAGAGGGTCAACGCTCTAACACTTGTCATCATAGGGACTTGACGAATGCTGGTAGCAGTATCTTGGTCCTCCTGATGTCGAGTTTGGAAATCATCTACTCTTCGTCCCACTGGGAAGAAGGCAGCACGTTGAGCTCCAGCTGGTCCTTTTGCAACACTTCCTCAACGGTAGTTTCGCCGCCTTCTCGTGGGAAACCGCGAAGCCATGTCCGTTTGACGGTGTCGTTTGGGTACGATAGGTTGCTGATTGTACTGGTGCTGTTGCTTGTGATTCTGCCGCTTGTGATGCTGCTCGCTGAAATCGATTCTGTTGTTGTTGCTTTTGCTTTGCTGGTGGCCATGCTCGTGGGCTCTGGGGCTGTTCTGACTTGCTTCTTGTGCGGAGCGACTTCGGTGTTATACACTTTCTGCTACCACGGTGTGTCAACCTCCTCATCTTCGTCCCCGCTCAAGCCACCAAAGGGTAATGATCTGTCACCGCATTCGTAATATGCTGTGGTATGGTTGATGGAATGTTCGATTTGGCAAGAAGAGTGAGGATCCGTGTGCTATAGGCAGCAGGAAGCCGAGAGTGAGCCTCAAACAGTTTCTTACCAAGTCTTCATGTTCTCGAGAGACTGAAGTTCTTTTGATAATCTCCTCTGCTAGAGATGCAACTCTAGTGTCTGGGCTGGAGAAGGTGTATGGAGCGGGGAAGCGCTTCTCTTCATCGGTAAAGGCAACGCTGGCCAGGAATGAAACAGCTTTAGTCTCTAGCTGTGATATGCTTTGGAAGATCCTATCAGTTCCAGGACCTTCAACAAAGAAGATCTTGCTTCCTTCTTCAGAGAAAGTTGAGTTTGGGATGTAAGGGATGTCGACAGTAAGGGGCCTCGGACGTAAGGTCGTTCAGTATCTCTTGAGTAAGAGGATCGAAGCAAATGGGGTTTTTTCTCTCGGTCGGGGGAAATAGCGCTGCCGTCAACAACAAGATGGGAGTCTCGGACAATGTCGACAACTTTGAAGGGTCTGACGCCGGATTACCGACTTGGATGCAACACCATGGTCTGCTCAAAGGCATGGGTTTATCGAGCTACCGCTTCCCGCTGCAGACTCCAAAGCAATTGACCGGCAGTAATGGTAATACCACCTGCACAAACATGCAAGTACTTTGTATCACAAGCACATCCGCGATGCTGGACTCCGTACTAGTAGAGTAGCGCGTGCTTGTCGGGTCGGTGCTCAGGGCGCGTTGCTGTAAGAACTTCTAGAATATGGCCATGTAGCCTACTGGCGCACATCTGAATTCCACTCGTTGGGAGCAACAACACCTCGGAGCAGCACGGCACGAGACTTTCTGCCCCGTCATCTGTCAGCTTCTCAATTGGGATGAAGAGCAGAGACTCCTCAACATGGACCAAGTCGTAGAAATACCGCTTTACATCAACCTGGCCAATAGTTGCGGCTTCTCTCGGAAAGGGGTTTGCGCGCAATGTTAAGTAAGTCTCAGTCTCGAGATGCTATGTCCATGACATCGTAGGCGGCGAGGAATTCGGGCTGCTTCCTATCTGCGGCTCGATAGCGGAGGCCGTTGCTGAAGATTTGCGGGAGGCGCAGTCGCGTTCGGCCGTGTTCGTTGTTGTACCACTCGTGGAACTAGTCAAGCGAGAGGCCATCGTGAGGCTGCATTGTGACGGGCTTGGTCGTTGCTTCTTCCCTTTGATAGTAGTTTTGGGCGAAGAGCTCTTGATATTATCGTCAACGACTGGCTAGCTGCTGTCGGGTTTGGCAGCGGCTTGCGTTTGTGCAGTAGCCTTCTTAGGAGTGAAGTCGTAAAGCTCGTCAGGAGGCGAATGATCCGACGGTATGGTTGGCACCTCCCTGGATGTTTCTGGAATAGGGTTGCTATCTGTTGGGCTGTCGTCAAAATTCCAGATATCTTTGGGTTCATTGGCTCCTACCAAAGAGGAGCTGCGATGAATGGTGGATGCAGTTTCGGAAAAGTCGACTTCCTTCATCGGAGTGAAGGATTGGCCGTCTTGTTCTGCTGACACCAAAGGGTTCGGACGAACATCAGGGGGGTCTCGACAGCAAGGGGCCTCGGCATCAATATACCTCCTGCCACCTCGGTGCGTCATCAATCGCCCCATGCCTGCCCAAACTTTTGGGACAGGGCTGCTATCTGGGCTATCGTCAAAATTCCAGATGTCCTTGGGTTCATTAGCTCCTTCGAAAGAGGGGCTGCGATGAACTGTTGATGCAGTTTCAGAAAAGTCGACTTTTTTCATCGGAGTACATGATTGGTCGTCTTGTTCTGTAGACACCAAAGGTATCGTATCTGGAAGCTGGTTCTTCTCTGAAGTCGGGCTCGAAAAGGGAGCCAAAGATTCTTCGAAAGGGTTTAGACGAGCATCAAGGAGGATCTCGACAGCAAGGGGCCTCGGCATCACTATACCTCCTGCCACCTCGGTGCGTCATCAATCTCCCCGTGCCCGCCCAAACCCTTTGGCAGCAGCTTGCGTTGGTACAGCAGCTTTCTTGGGAGTGAACTCATAAAGCTCGTCAGCAGGCAAATGATCCGACGATACAATGGGTATCTCCTTGGATGTTTCCGGGACAGGAGGGTCTCAACAGCAAGGGGCCTCGGCATCATTATACCTCCTGCCACCTCGGTGCGTCATCAATCGCCCATGCCTGCTCAAAGATGTCCTAGTTGTGTCGAGGGGCTCTTGATGGGGTTTTTGGCTCTCGGTCACTGCTTCTTCACCGTTGGTTGTAAAGCGGCTTTGGATGAACAGCCCTTGATATTATCGTTGACCATTGGCTGGTTGTCATTTGCCCCTGGACCGTAGTGAGATCTGGTCATAGGAGAGGTCTTGAAGGGGAGACTTGGGGAAAAGCTATCTGTATGATTATTATTGGAGATGTCGTCGGTGGTGATGGTGGTGCTGACTTGTGTGGTGTGATATGCGTTGTGGCCCTTGGTGACAGACTAGAGCTCGTCGGTGAAGGGGTTGTAGACGACGCCTACTGTGGGCTCTCTGCGTACAACGAGGGTGATAGAGGCGGTGACTTCGGGGAAGCCGTGCACAAAGTTGCATATGCCGTCAATGGGGCCGACGATGAAATTGGGTGGTTGGTGATAGTCTGGCCGGGAAGACCAGGTGAGCGGGCTTCGGGACTGGCCCGTCAGGGGAGTGGTCGAGGCCGCAGAGGGTGACAAGACCGTCGCGGAGGGGTGCATACGGTCGTATAAGGGGGATGGCCATGGGGTAATGGGTTTCTTTGTTGCCGGCTTTGTGCGGTTGATATGGATTTGGGGGACCAATATGAGTGAGGAGTTTCTGTTGATGTTATTGACGGGGATAGTGGTAAGGTGCCATATCTCCGCGACGACGATGGTCGGATTTTACAGGACGTCGTTGGCATGCCGGTGCTCAGTTGAAGAAGATGATAAAGAGGAAGAAGACGAGGAGGAGGATGACGATGATAGCGAGGATGACGATGACAGTAATGGCGGAGATGAAGACGAGGGGGTGTCTGGCTGCAGGAGTTTTGGAGGAGGCAATGGTTCTGGTTGCACTATCGGTGGCGGCAACACAAAGGGCTGGAAATAGCCTGGACAGACAAAAAGACCAGCGTGGTTTTGGAGTTTTTGCTAGTCTCTCCTCATGGTCTCGTTGCTTGCGTCGCCGCGCAAAGAGCGTTTTGATGTGTCTGGCAGAGCGCTCCGGGACAAGGAGTCTCAGCGTCAATAGACTTCCCGCTACACTCGGTACGTGATCAATCTCCTAGTGCCCGTGATATGACAAGTTTTCTGGTCGGTAGGCCTCGCGGAAGTATGGGGCAAGGAAAACATCGAAAAGGGAGCCAGTGAGGCCCTCGACAGTATCGGCAATGGGGAGCACAGCAATTCGCTTGGCCTGATTGTAACGGTCAGATGTTCTGTTTCATTAAGGTGGTTGATATCGCGGATACTCACATATTTAGTATCGGGGCAAGGAGAAATGGTAAGCATATCGCCGTGCTTTACTCCGAGATTGTGATGGACGACTCGGTTGATTCTAGCACTTCCCTCATCAAGCTCCTCGTCGGCAAGGACGATAAGCATTGTCTCCTTTCTCTTCTTGCCTCGTACGAGGACGGTATTACCGCGGAAGCTCTGGAGAGCGTCTATGGTAGCCTTAGATAGGGTAGTGATGCTGTTGTCATCGTTGACGGCATCGGTAACCCTGGATCTGCGTTAGTATGTGATTTCGTGTTGTTTGTTTCGTACAGCTCTTCTATGTCGGCTGCCATGGAGGACAAGAGGACGGCAAAGTTTGAGATTTGGGAGTTCATCTCTTGTTAGGCTTCAGCCAGTTTGTCAGGCCGCGCGTAGAGGATTTTGACAGCAAGGCAGCCTCGGTAGGAATATGCCTCCTGTCGCACTCAGTGCGTCATTGATCTCCTCATGCCCTGCCAAACAGCCTACAAATGAGAAATGTTTGGCTTGTTGGGTCATCCGTCTCGTGTAGCCTATATCAGTCATGGCATGAGAATCCTGTCTCTGGCGGGGCAGTGTGTCTTCTTATCCTTGTTTGCAGTCTGCTGAATCGGGTCGGATTTCACCGCATTCTGAAATCAAAATCTCTGCCTCGGCAGCTTCCATCTTCGTGCCAGGGCCGACCAGCAACAGATTCCGCCGACAGTATGGGAGGATGAAACATGGAAAGATATCCTGTCTCCGTGCAACTTGTCGATCGGCTCTTAAATGAGGAGTATTTGTTAGCAATAACGAAGAAGTGCGATGATGTCTTGCGAGCTTAGTACCTCAACAGACGCTTGCGTAACTCGCGTTGGATGTTTCCTCACCTGGACAACTGGCAAATGATGCCACAGCTCAGGAGATCTCGACCCTGGCAAGCGTTGGGTGTATAGTCAGGTGTTAAACGAGAAGGTTTGGAGAAGATGAAAATAAGACAAGCTCCAAACAGTGAGGTAAATCCGATGAGCAAAGGCGACGAAATATCAACGATGTTGACTGGTCTGTGCCTCGGTAGACATGGTCCTGTGTTCACAACTGTCACCGACATTTTCATAGTCGAAGCCTCCATGGAGTGACTCACCAAGGCGAGCATGGAAGCATGCATGTGAAGCAACTTGAAATGGAGCATGGTATCTACTTCAAATCGTCAGATGGCCAGATCAACACAAGCAGCTCAACAGCATGGGAGGCCAACTGACCGAGAAATGCCAGGAGTTGAGCTCTCAAAGTGAGAGTATGAGGCTTCAACAGACAGTGTCTGTCAAACTTTGACCGCAGTTTGTGATGGGCAGCAGATGTCCTCGCTCAATGGTTAGTATGGACTCCAGTACTGATAGAGAAGAGAAGGGAAGGGAGAAGAAGACATACCGTCTCCGCCACCCAACATCATCCGGTAGCTTCCATGGGCTGCGGTGAGTTCAAATCTTCTGTTGGTTTTCCTAGCTCGCCAGAGGCCAGAGAAAGATAATTGAAGGGGGAAAGCTGTTTGAAGAGAGAAGCCACTTGAAGAGAGAGAAGAGGAGAGAAGAAGAGGAGAGAAGAACATGACGAGAAGAAAAAAGGGTCTAGAGAAGACACGAAGTTTGTTAGAAGCTAGAGAAGACTGCTTGGAGTGAGAGAAGACGACGGGGGAAGAAGTGATCCAGAGGCGACGAGAACCTCGCCAAAGGCCAAAGACTGCTTGAAGAGAGAAAGGTGTTAGAAGAGAAAAGATGGGCTTCAGAGAAGATGAAAAACTCACCAGGGGCCAGAGAAAACTACTCGAAGAGAGAAGATGATGATGATGAGGGAAGAAAAATTCCAAAGGAGATGAGAAAGTCAGAGTATATGCTCGAGAGAGAGAAGGGGGGAGGGAAACAGGCCACGCGTCCTCTTCGCCAACTGACCTACCTTCTGGAGAGCCAGACGTTTGGAAAGTGCATCTTGACATCAGACGAACTCATCATTCACTAGCAAACGGGGAGGTTGCCCCAGGCATCCGTGCAGCCTCCTCCTCGTATTCTTATTTATTGCTCGCTCATTCGCCGGCTCTTCGCGTATTGATACAACTGAGCAAGTTTTTGAGAGTCAGGAGCGGTGAATCAATGCCTTCTGAAGGGAAAGTGGATTGATTTTGCCGAGTGTGTATCTGCTGCGGCTCCTTGGCGTGCGATTCCTTGTGCTGGGGAAGGTTGTAAGGGTGGATTGAAGTTGAAGTATCAATCACTAGTAGCTAGATTGGCCTTCTGTTGTGCAGCGGGTTTAGATACCAATGATACTTGATGGTATGCTCTCAGTAGATGAGTAGAGTGGTAGAAAGCAGCAGTTCTGGTGGTGTGTAGGAAGAGATGGTGTAGGTTTCTGATCTGGAGCGCATATCGACATTCTGAGATGATTTACTGCCAATAGCAGATTGCTTCCATCTGCATGAAATCAATATGAGAAATTCTATGACCGTGGTATCATCGTATCCGCAGCTCTGGGTGTGCTTGATTTGCCACTGCTCGCCTTGTTGCAGTTGGCGAATAGCATCAGCCGTTGTATGGACTAGCGATACATGGTGAAATGCAGAAACAAACCACTAGTATCTTTGCATTTGGCCTTTTTAATTCTCGGTCATAATTACTTTGAAGGAAATGGGACATTGCACATTTTCTTTTTGCTTATTACATTGAAAGCGATATGTCTCTCATTTTGTACCCTTATGCCCGATTTCTCACGCTCTCGTTTTGGCACAATTGTAATTTGTCTCGAAGCCGGCAAAGCGTCAAGTGCTCCACCAGTAAGCTCCAGATGCTTTCTTTTTCTTTTGCTACTAATGTGATTTGCAGTCATATTTATTCTATGTCTTTCACTCAAATTCCTGTGCATGTGATGGTGCCATGAGCTGCGATTTCGATGGCCGCAGCAACAAGGCTGCAGGGTATGTGCTATACACAAACCCTGCCACCTGATCGCCAAAATGTTTGCACGAGCCATGGGAATTGTCAAGTGAATGGACACTCGAAAGAGAGTGTTCACGCTCAGTACAGTGGACAGCAAGCCAAATATTTACAGGTATGTACCTTTCCATACTCATTTGGATAGCTTGAATAGCCAGTTGTGAACAGTTGACTCACAACATACCAATATTAGGGCCCCAGAGATATATTCACTACCGAGTTCATAAATGATGCCGCAGTAATTAACCGCCGATTTGGCTGCTTGTCAACATGCACCAGGAACCTGGAGACTTCTTATTCGGGAATCAAAATACCTCTATAGATGCTATTTCGCCACGTCTGGGCACCAAGGCAGTTCTGTAGCCCGCTTCGCAAATCCTACGGGGGAAAATGCATGCCATGCAGCAGATAGCCTGGCGCCTAAATCATTATCAGCGCCCAACCTGGATGTGGCTGTGCAAGTGATCCAGCTGTCAACGTTGATGGCTCAGCCTTGCCTGATACACAATCGGCAGTTCCTTGTACTTTTCTTCATCGCTTCGGAGTCTTCTTCCAAATCCTTTGAACTGCTACCGACCATCATGTTAGGTCCAGAGATTCATCAGAGAGATGGACACCAGCAGCTCTAGATCGCGGAAGAGGACTTCGGCCAACGATAATGACGAAGTTTCATTGGTGCAAGCTTTCAAACGACCAAGGATCACAGAAAGCCCCGTCAAATTACAAAATGAGAGCTACACAATCGCCTGGATTTGCGCTCTTCCCATCGAAATGGCCGCTGCCAATGCAATGCTCGACGAAGTTCATCCAAGCCTGCCGTCAAATTCGAAAGATTCCAACTCTTACATATTGGGGAATGTTGGTCGGCACAATGTTGTAGTGGCGTGTCTCCCAGCAGACCACTATGGCACAAATTCTGCGGCAGTCGTGGCCAACAACTTGATCCGCACCTTTCCCTCTATTCGCATTGGTTTGATGGTGGGAATCGGCGGCGGAGTGCCTGGCAGTGTCGATTTGCGCCTTGGTGACATCGTCGTTGGTTACAACGTGATCCAGCACGACCTTGGTAGGGTCATCCAAGGCTCTCGAGTCCATCGAACAGGAACACCAAAAAGCCCTCCTTCAAGTCTCTTGACCGCTGTCTCGAAACTGAGATCGATTCACGAGTACAATTCAAGTAGAGTTCCGGAATTCCTTCAACAAATGATCATAAAGCATCCGAAAATGGCCAAATATACTTGTCCGAGCTCAGCACAAGACCGACTCTTTCTCGCTACTTACTCTCACAGCCCGGAAAGGGCTAACTGCGATAGCTGTGATACGTCCATGTTGATCTACCGTCCTCCCCGAATGGACAATCACCCAGTCATTCACTACGGCAATGTTGCCTCTGGTAACCAAGTGATGAAAGATGCCATCTCCCGAGATGAAATTGCCCAGGAGCTAAATGTCATATGCTTCGAAATGGAAGCAGCCGGCCTAGTCGATGCTTTGCCATGCCTGGTAATCCGAGGAATCTGTGATTATTCAGATTCTCACAAGAATAAGCAATGGCAAGAGTACGCAGCAGCAACTGCGGCGGCATATGCAAAAGAACTACTGATTGAAGCTGTACCGGAGGCTGTGATAGAGCCACGCTTGAAGTCAAGTGACTCATGTTCAGCCGGTAAAATGAACTCCTTTGTGTGCACTTGGCAACCACCACTGACCAGGGGTGTATAGAACCTGAAACAGCTATCGCCCCATGGCAGGTATCAAGTTCACAATGGATAACACCTCAGCTACAACATTCAATACCCATCTTGTTCCAACAACAACTTTGCCAGCAATTACCACTCAGTCCAGTCCTTGTGATCGATTCTAGGGGTTGCTATTTACCCTTTTACCTAGAAACCATTGACTCAAAAGAGGTATTTTGTCTCCCTAGGAATCTACTACGGTAATATACTCATCTCTATTTAGCTTTTTGTCGAGATCCTCAGACATAGATTTAAGGATTTAGGAACCAATAAGATAGAACGGGGCGAATGGACTCTCGAGTATCAGCAAAATGGACAGTGCCTTGATCTTTCCAAAGATTGGCAATCTGTCATAAAGGTCATCTACTCATACTCTCGAATACTTACGAACTGCTGACCCAGCTGAATAGCCAAATCAAATCCTCAATATGAGAATGATATTCCGAAGGCAAAACCATAGCTCCACAAAATGCCCATCCTGTGGCTTTATGAATCCTGGCCTCCAATCTGATCAAGTTCAATGGTATGGTATTGGTCGCTTTTGAGAGCATCGCTTTTTTTAATTATCCTTTCGAGCCAACATATTCACGATTGATCGAATACTAACGTGCTTGATATAACAGTCGTAGATGCGCGTTGAATTTTAGGCGAATCGAAGAGATTCAGGATATCCGTATCAGCAATGACTCATCCAACACTCAAACAGACTTAGTAGAGGTTTCAACAGCTCGATTTCAAAGACCCCGGCCGCCGAAGCCTCAGAATCCAGAAGACGATATTTGCCGATATAAGCAAATTCAATTAGTGGATGTCGACTTCAAGATTGGTCTGCCTACAGTAGACCAACTGGTTATGAAGACAGCGCTGAAACTGAACTCGGGAGATTTATCAGACATTGAGTATCTGGCAGAAAGGCTTGCTCTTGCCTATGGCCTCTCTGAGGCAGATAGCCTCGCTCTATCTCACAAGATTGATGCACAGCAAACCTATATTCGTTCTCTCCAACGCCAGCCACTACACTCGAATACAAATTCGGATATAGTGTCAGACGTTGGATCGAAGAGTAAGCAGACGATCGAGGTCGACTTTGCTACTGCTGATATGCGTGCTCACACCCGCACAGACACCCAATCGAGGTCAAGGACGGCCGAGGAGATTCAAGATGAGTTCAGGGCCAATATCCAGGCTTTTTGGGCTGGTCAAGAGGCCGCTGCTGCCAAGGCCGCCGCCGCTAGCCATTCTGCAGATCATGCAAATGTCTACGGAGGTGCTAATTCCTCTGATAACAACGAGTCTCTTGAACGATCTTATAAGCCACCTTCGCACAAAAGGGACTACGTACTCCCCTCAGCGAACGTACGGAACGAAATATCAAGAAAAGGGGGCTGGGGTAGCCAATACTCGCCGTTTTTCGGCAAGGTAACGGATGGCCCGCTCGCGGGCCTTATGTGAGCCTCTCTATAGCTGATGAGTCTAATTTGAGGACTTGAAATACGGTTGCCTTGATGCTAAGTATAATCATTAAAGGAATCATTCTGGGCCCGAGCCCGAAAGCGATACCCCCGATACCAACGCCATCAGGGCTCCGGGAGGTTTTCGAAGAGATCGCCTTCGAAGAGGGATTACTAGCCCTTCTGGAGATAATAAGAATGGGTACAAAGGGGCTGATGCCACAGGTCCTAACCGGCCACCACTATCGTCGAACTTTGTTGAGTTCCTGTCAATGTACGGCCAATTCGCCGGTGAAGACCTAGAAGCAGATGACGCGGTCCTCAGTCCCAATGAATACATCCAGTCTGATATTACAACTCTTCCGGGGGATATTGGCGAAAATTACGAACAGATGCCTGGCAGATCAAAGCATCACTCAAGCACTCAGGAGATGCTGAGTTCGGTCATTGCATATAAGCGGCCGCTAATACTGTCAGAAGTGAAGGGGGCTTTGCGCATGGGTGATACTGTGCATAGCCAGGAACCCAATATTTGTCTGGACATGGCGATGCCAGAGATGCCAACTTGGCAAGACCCTCCAAGCCCTGTTATGTAGGTTCAACCGACAAACTCATTTTTTCTCTCTTTCTCCCTCCCTTGCCCATTCTTCTACTTGTTAGGCTTCATTTCTTTCATCTCATTCCTGCATTGCGTACCATTTTTATTAGTTAGCTGTATCCATTCTTTGCAATGTGTACCCAAGTATTGATGGACTAATATGTCGCATATAGGAAGGCGGTTCATCCCAAGCTCGTGTATACAAGTAGCCCTCCTCCGGACATACCAATCACCCCAGTCAGTTTAAACCCTCTTCCTTTCGACAGTTTCCCAAGTCTAATCGCCTAAAGATCCGGCCGGTCTCTGGTGATGCTGTCCTTGTCGCCTATCTCGGCGGCGGTAGTCAGCCCGAGAAAACCTAAGCTGCTAACTACTAGATATTGCATGCCGCAGAAGAGGACCCCTTCACCCCTTCTTCGAACCTCATAGCACAAACCCCTACGCTCGCTTCGACCGATCCTCCGCCAACCCTTTCATAACTTCGTCCACTGCGAGACACCAACATCTCGGAAGCCAACATTATCCAGCAGCCGAATAGCGTTAATACTTTATCCTCCTGCGGACATCTCTTCGAGGAGACAAGCCCGGTATTGATCTAACTGAGTCCACTTACCATCTCTAAATTCATCACGATGCTTTCCCAGGAGACGAGCCGATAGACTAACGCGCCGCTGAGTCCTTACAAAAGGAGCTTAAAAGAATGTTGGGTTGATGGCAGTAGCTAAAGCCGCTGCACCAAAGCCGCCCCAACGGAGAAGCACATTAAGTTTCGTCTTTTAATGTACATTCTAGACGCAGGGACAAGATTCCTGATTCTCGATAGCCAGGCAAGACACATGAAGTAAGCCTTCAATTACGTCCGTGAGAATCTTTCAAGTATGATACAACGGATTAAAAAGGGCAATATACCCATAATTCACAGCGACAGAGAGTCATATTTTGTCGAAAGTGACTGATAAGAGGCAAAATGAAGCGAACCCGCCGTTGTCAAAGAGCGGCCGCTCGTTAGCGCAGAAGCGGCCGCCACAATCCCGAGGTCCAGGAGATAGCTGTCAGCCATTTTTTCTACAATCAGACATCGAAGCATTTAAACGTCAGCTAGCCTCGAACTTTGACCATCTATTAACGTCAACAACCAAGATATAGGATCATGTTTGGTGGAGATAATCGCGTGGCTGCCCGAATGCCGTGCTTGGGGATTCACCGGCAGACGGAGTCGCCGCGGAGGGGATCGGAGAAAAAAGCCGATTAGCTTCCCGAATTCCATTTTCAATGATAGATATTCTCAGGATAGAAAAGGAGGATTTGGTATATATATAGGGACTTGTTGAGCCAAGAGTCATCTCGCATGTCCATCTGCAGTAGCCACCTCTACATCACTTGTTAGACAAAGCAACTACCGACATCATGGGCGGCATCATTACTCAAATGTGGCCACCAAAGCCAGCCTTTACCGAACAGAATCTGGGCGACTTATCAGGCAAGGTATTAAACTCTGAAGAAGTCCTTTATGCCTACGCAATTGTTAATGTAGAGCATAGGTTTACATCGTTACCGGCTCCAACACTGGCGTCGGCAAAGAGCTCGCACAAATCCTCTATTCTAAAAAAGCAACCGTCTATGTCGCGGCTCGAAGCGAAGCCAAAGCAACTGAAGCCATTGAAGATATTCGCGCCGCTTTTCCGACTTCCACCGGCCGCCTCGAGTTTCTTGCTCTCGACCTATCAGACTTGAGCGCAGTTGCAAGGTCGGCTAAAGAGTTCATCACGCGGGAGACAAAGCTCGATGTCTTGTTCAATAATGCAGGCGTAATGCATCCGCCTCAAGGATCAAAGACAAAGCAGGGATACGAACTTCAACTTGGCGTGAATAATCTCGGTCATTTGCTGTTTACAGAGCTTCTGACGCCATTGCTCGCTACAACTGCGGCGAGTTATGTTGCGACTTCCCCCAATACGGTGCGAGTTGTCTGGGTGAGCTCGCTATACTCGGAAATGGGGTCGCCAAAGGGAGGATTTGATCCCGAGAACATGGGATTTACAAAAAGGAGCAGAGTACCTATTACAAATACTCTGTGAGTAAGGCTGGTGTATACTATCAGGCAGCGGAATACGCGAAGCGATACAAGGACAAGGGAATCATTAGTCTGGTAAGATGAATGGACTAAATCGGATGGATATGTACTGACTGGTGACAGGCTGTGAACCCAGGAAACCTCAGATCCGACCTTCAGAGATATGGCGGGCAGGGATTCCTTCACAAAATAAACCAGAAAGTCATTTTATTTCCCGCCATCAATGGCGCATACTCTGAGCTATTCTGTGGCCTCTCCCCAGACGTGACGGCAGAGAAGTCGGGAAGTTATGGTAAGAACCCGTGACGATGAATATCCAAACCAGCACGAGCTAATCGTATTTCCGGAATAGCGATACCGTGGGGAAGACTTGCCAAGATTCGAGAAGATATCGAGAAGGGATCGAAAAGTACGAAAGAAGGAGGAACTGGCTTGGGAAAGATTTGGTATGACTGGTGCCTGGATCAGGTTGAACCATTCATGCATTAAATTGTATTGCCATTTGTTAATCTTGTTTCTGTCTTTTTGTTCATTTCCCCTTCTATATCTATAATTAGTCATTAGCTGCCTCGTATACCACATATCAAAGCCAAATCCCCAATCACGTAGCCATTAATAAACCCTCCAAATGCATATCCGAAGAATTCGCAATCCACGAATCTAACTTGTCCGAATCTACCGAGATACTCATAGTAGCCAACCCAAAGACATCGATATCCTTTGGGGTCGTGGCATCGAGCAGCCAAGATGATGCGAACGGCACAGCAAACAAGGGATCCTTTTGCTCGAGCAAGCGCCTCCAAACCGGGGCAGAAGTGGCATCCCACAGTCCCCGCCGAGCCGTGAAATCAATAGTGCCCTCACATGGTGCAGTTCCATCGCGAACGACATAGTAGATGCACCTCATGTAGGCGCTTACTTTCCAGGCGCGGCGCACACTCTCCATGAGGAGCCAGGTCCGCCACAGTTTGACGGTTGCATCGGCGTTTTGTTGACTGATGAGATAATCGCCACCGAAGGTGTTTTGCACGGTAACGTCGATGTTGACCGAGCTCCAAAGTTGACACGTCCATGATTTTAACAAGGGAATATATTTTTCAGCTTGAGCTCGATGACGGATATTGCCGTCAAAGAGGCGAATGAACTGGTAGATGATCAATGAAAGAACCCTGGCAAGATGTTGAACAGTTGTGAGGGAACATGAGGGGACAAAGGGGTCAATGAGAAGGTCCTGATGGGCAGAGTGCTCTTCCAAGAGTGAATTGGCCTTGTCCTCGATGTGTTGCATGACAAAATCCTCGTTTTTGTCATTCTTGAAACTGTACACTGCCAGAGCGGCGTATGCATCTTGAAGACATGGCGGCAGCTTCGTGTCGGCGAACAGAGATTTGTGTATCATGGGGCAATGGCCGCACTCAACCCACTGTTGAAGCCACTTCTTCACGCAGAGAATGTACTGCCGTACTGCTGAGCTGCGGACGTAGGGAGGCGGGCTTGGACGATCCTCATGGTAGTGAATGACCCAGTGCTCAGCCTGGAGAAACCAAGCGGGCGAATCCGAAGAATTGGTGGTACCATCACTCCTATGGTAGTTTCCGCCGTTATAACTCTCATCACACTCATCATCGCCACTCTCGAACAAGGCGGAGAACGGAGAGTTGAGGGACGCCTCCGGCTCCGTAACTCCGCTAGGCTTTGGTTTAATGCCTCGCCGAGCGTAGAGACGAGCTGAAGAGTATCGACATGCGACCTGTTTATCCAAGCATCGCTCGCAGGACGGGCGGGTCATGTCGCAGCGGCGCTTTGAACTGGTGCAGGGAATACAGGCTCTTCGTCGCGTTGCGGGAATCCGATCGGAGCCAGAACTGGAGTCTTTGCTTATTAAAGAATCCATGGCTGCGGATGATTTGTTAGGATTAGACAATGGACATGCGGAAGATTTAGAAGATGATCCTGTTGCAGAGAGTACGCGTACAGGTATTATGGGACGGGACTTTGATGAGGCTTAGATGGAGTCGGGAAAAGGAGATCCGATGGTTCGACGGTTTATAATCTGCGGAACATTCGCGGAACTCCGACTAAAGATGATGTATGCCGCTATGTTCAATGTGAGACCAGCGATCGCCCGCGTAAGTAAAGATTCGGCGCCGGTTTGATTGATTTCAGAGTGAGATCTTGCCGCCCTGGCGAAATCGGATTTTAGGGATTATCTTTTGTCGAAGTTTTGACGCTGGTTTATCTTGAATGCTGCAGCTCTGATGGTTTGTCAGCGGAGGATGTGTTAAATGGGTGCGGTAGAATCACCCTAGTTGCGCGTATCCAAACAAATCATACCATCGACTGTTTCTGACACATGAATTTAATACTATTTGGATTTAGATCTCATTATTTCTCCGATATCCTTGAATCCAACGTCATTTTTGCTGCTGTGAAGCTGATTCACCGAGTCCGCTGGTTGACCCGCTGTTTGAGATTCAAGACGGCACAAAACGATTCAAACTTCCGCAAAAGATCCGCGGAGCCACAATCGGCACAACGCATCAGCTCTGGTCAACACGGCCAGGACATCAAATCAATGTCCAACTACTATTCACGACGACTATTCCGATGTGTCAAACTCCGATGGGAGATACTCCGCAGAATCACAATACGATGGATGACAGTTTGGATGGCATTCCGCAGAGTGACAATCCAATGAATGGCGCTTTGATGGACGAAGTCAACGTATAAATATCACCATTGCTGCTTGTTGTGAGTTGAACTATCTCAATTCATCTAGCAATCTTCTTCTATCAGCATCAACTAACACATTCTAGTATCAAACCCGTTCTTTTTAAAGCAAATACCATATTCAACTGCAGCCATGGCTCTCCTCCAAAACCCTTCACCCGCAAAGACCATCCACAATACCGCGTATCCAGGCATTCTGGCCACCCGTCCAGAACTCTCCCAACAAGATCGCGTCATCTACGTCACCGGAGGCTCTGCGGGGATTGGTCTCGCTATTTGCCACGCATTTGGTGAAGCTCAAGCTGCTACCGTTATTCTCACTGGTCGCCGCCAAGGTGCTCTGAACGAAGCTGTCGAAACTCTCTCGAAGAAACACCCAAAGACCAAATTCATCGGTCAGGTCCTCGACGTTTCTGATCGCCCAGCAACGGAAAAGGCCTGGGCACAGCTCGATGCAGATGGGATTGTTGTCGATGTCTTGATTCTGAATGCTGCTTTCGTCACGTACAGGCAGTCTAAGATGATTGATCTGGAATTCGACGAAGCGTGGCCTAGCTGGGTGACCAACGTTGGAGCCAACATGGATCTCATCGACCGATTCTACCATCAGAAGAAGCGAGCCGGTCGAAAATTGGTACGTTGGCTTTACTTCCAGCTAGAGACACTCTTGTGAATGCGTAATAACGTGAATATTTGCAGTACCTCGTTAATCTCTCCACCATGGCCATTCACGAATTTGAATTTGTCAAAGCCTTTCCTGCCTACTGTGCATCCAAGAATGCGGGAACTCTGCTCGTTCAGATGTATGCTCAGACGATTTCGCCCGACGACATGCAAATCCTGAGCTTCCACCCCGGAGGAATTTACACGGACGGTGTGAAGAAAAGTGGCGTTCCGGAGGAGGCTATGGCTTGGGATGATGGTATGGCACTCTCTTTGAGATTCCCCTTTTGCTTTTTACGTGAGGCTTTACAGAGGTGCTGACAAGGTTTGCAGAAACTCTTCCAGGCAATTATGCCGTTTGGGCCGCTTCTGATGAGGCCAAATTTCTTCACGGACGATTTACTTGGGCGGCATGGGATGTGAATGAGCTACAGAGTGAAGAGTGGAGGAAGAGGATTGAGGAGAAGCCAACTTACCTCCAGGTTGGAGTTGTTGGCCTTTCATAGATGGGGACGGATACAAAGAATGCGAGATTATAGTTCTATCAACCACTCAGTACCGTAGCATCTATCTAGTCATGTATCCAATGTATGCATTTGTCTATTACAGCTTGGACTGCCCTCTCTGTGTTATAATCGGGGTAATTTCATCCGCTAGCGCTAACAGTTTCTCATCTTCAAACCTTTGGCCAATTAATTGAACGGATAATGGCAAACCATGAAACTTCTCAGGGTCATATAGCTTCTGAATGGACAGATCTAGGTCGTTGTAACAATCTTCAAGTGGCATCGCAACGTCTATATTCTTGTCCGCCTTCTCGTTGAGTGGTATCGCGATACTTGTCCAGTCGACAACGTTGATAATACCGGTAAAGGCAACCCAGAGATATTTGTCAAACGGGACAGCAGTATGTGGCGCGTTAACAAACAGAATACCGTCGAGCGGCTTGCCGTCGTGTCGCCAATACCTCTTCATCTGCATAGCTATGCGAGCTATCTGGAAGTTTAGCTCGTGCAGATACTCGACAGTCAATTCTGGTCGTGTTCCTTTGGGAGTCATGTTGTCCATCGCCTGGACAATCTTGGTTTGTGGTTCGGACTCGAGTAGTTTGCGCATATGAGACACGTCCATGAACTCGCCCATCTTGAAGTGTATTTCACTCGCCTTTTCGAAAGGAGGAGGCGATAACTCAACTACTTCGTACCCAGCCCTTTTCAGCCTATCGTGAGCTAGGCGCAGACCTCGCGCAACGGGCGGATGAAGATGCACCACGTCGGTCGTGAGCCACACGCCGATTCGAGGCTTGCTGGGAGAAGGAATATGCATCCAATGGTGAGGGTAAATGAAGGGACTGTCGTTCCACGGTTGTGCCTCTGCCATGACTCTTGCTGCAAGCCTTGCGTCTCTGACCGACCTCGCCAGAAGCCCGCTGACTCCTGGTGGCCCCAGAGACGTTGTGCCCATGATGCCCTTTCCGAGGATCCTCTGGCCATCGACGGGGATTCTGTATGCACTTGGTTTGTATCCAACAACTCCGCACACCGCCGCTGGCATGCGTACGCTTCCTGCTGCGTCTGTTCCCAGGCCCAGGGCAGAGCCACCCATGGCAATCAGCGCGCCTTCGCCTCCCGAAGAACCGCCTGCTCCAAACTCGGCATTGTACGGATTCACGGTGCGCCCAAAAACAATTGAATCCGTGTCAGCGGTGAGGACAGTCTGGGGAACGGTAGTCTTGGCAATTATGACACAGCCAGCATTGAGCAGCATCTGCACCGCTTGGCTTGTTGATTTGGCTGGTTTAAAACACAGCGCTGTGATGCCGATACAGCTATCGTATCCCTTGATGTAGAATTGATCCTTGACACTGATGGGGAGACCGTGGAGAGGGCCAACAGGCCTATTGCCGTTCTTCTTGAACTCCAAATCCAGCCACTTGGCTCTTTCAATGGCTTCTGGAAACATGATTTCCGTCAAGCAGTTGGTCAGTTGTTGCGCAACGGCGGCACGCTTGCAAAACGATCGGACGACATCTTCAGCCGTCACCTTTCCGGTGGATAATTGGGCGAGCAAGTCAGTGGCATCGCGAGCGGGGTTTGTAATGGCCAGATCGTGCTCTGTGAGGATTCCGCATCGAGGAAGAAAGTCGATGGGTCTAGTTCCAGGGGGAAGAGACTCGGTGAGACGCCATTCAGAGGGGATTTTGGCATCTCGCTCAGCCCGTTTGCGAGCGGTGATGTCCTGCCAAGTTGGCTGAGACATGACTAGAGTTGAAGAAGTTAAGAGGAATAATGAAAGGGCGAAAGTTTTAGAAGGATCACTAGTCAAATCACGATGTGTTGCTTTCAAAGCGAGGAGGAATAATCTCACGTGCAGTAGCCTACCTTTGTGCGCGAAGGATTGGAGGTTTCTAGTGAGTAGTCTAGTGACGATTTTCTAGGCCGAAATTATTTTGTCGAATTGGCCGCGTTGCAAGTCCAAACAAAGAAAAATCGTATTAGCAGATCAGCCTGATTGTGACTTGTTATGGCGGATGTTTTTTACAGCAGCTAACTGCCAGCTTAGCAGCTAATTGATTATTACGATTGTAAGCTGTGACGCTGCTCATGAAAGCTTTAAAATGGGATCCATTCCATTTTCTACCTATCCAGCAGCCCAAGCCTATTATCCGGCACCCAAAGGTACCCATCAACACTATGCCAACACCGTATAAAATAAAGTACTGCCGGAAGCGCTGGCTTGGTAAAGTGACCACAAGTACGACCACTGCGTAAAAAGGGAGAAAGGCAAGCAGATGAATCCATTCCATTTCATCTCCTTTTGGTGGTTGCGTTAACTTTCACCGTTAAAATGTTGTGCTCCTTCGGTACAAGAGTACTTTAGGAGATACAAGAGTACATGCACCGCCAAGCGGGGGACAGGAAAGTGGGACACACAAACTCTGAAATATGGGCACCTCGCTCCACCAATTGACGATCATTTCTGTAAGCGCATATTTCTAGCGAGTGTGCACGTGCAAAATCTCTCCAGTCGCTCTTTCTCAGTCGCTGCTATTCTGACCGCTTACTGCTGTTACGAGTTCTGTTCCGAGTTGCTCCCAGATATTTGGTCGTCCAGATTCTCTCCCTCACACAACAAAATTGCTCGTTGCTCAACTATTTCGTTGGTTCTCTCCAAGCTGATTTTATTGCAATTACTACAGTAACTAATCCATGAGGCAGGCCATCTTGTTGATTCCCTCCCCGGTTGCCGCTGTTCCTGTTCCTGTTCCTGCTCAATGATGGGAGCAATGCAGACATGACTTGCAACTGAGTTCAAGAAAACCAGTGCTAGAAGATTGACGCCTGATTGGTTGTTGATCCGAACTGGCCTATGGAAAATAACCGGCTGATAGCTCAAAGACTCGGCCTTCGTCAGGGGTTTGCGCGAAACAAAACTCATCGAGGAGGTGAGTGGAGTTGCATCTCCATTGATTTGAAAGCGGTAGAACTTTGTCATCTAATTGTAGTCGAGTTATGTTGTCCCAGGTAAGAGGAAACTCATCGTAACCAATCCGTACTCATCTGTTTGGTAACTAACGCACCCAAGGTGCTGAAGCGGCAAAGCCGTCATCAATGCAACGCAGCTGAAGTGCTGAATAGGCAAAGCCGCCATCAATGCGGCGCAGCTGAACGACCCTTTCTGCAGGCCCTAAGCTGCGCACAAGCTGGTTGTCTAATCCTAATGAAGCTTCCAAATTCCCCAAAGCGCATCATCTTGCCCATCTAAATTGCTCTGGCGATGACATCTACCTGACCAACCCCCGTACGAACCCTCTTCTTATTGGAGAGTCCGACGAAACCGCAGCGAATGGATTGGGATTGAGCATTGGAGTTGCGCTTCCCAGCTCTCATCTTCTTCTCCGGATGCAAGCTAGTAGTGCAGCTAAACGAGACGAATAGGATCCTTTTCATGAAAAGAAAATCACACATCCAAAACATGGCAGCTCCCTCTTATAGCCAGCGTGTGAAATTATTAGAGCTGCTTACAGCCTCTGAAAAAAGTATTAATACGCATCAATTTCCATGGATATGGACCACAGAAACCTCGAATACTTCAATTTCCTCATCAAACTCTCTACCATTTACTAGATATTAACATGTGAGGAGAAGAAACCCAATGATTGCCATCACAAGAACAAGGAAAGCTGACCGTAATACTAGAGAAGACAAAAATGGATGCATCCATCGAGACTCTCAATGGCCATACCGACTCAGTTCTCGCCGTGGCCTGGTCTTTGGATAACACGCGTGTCGCCTCAGGGTCTGACGACAACACCATCAAACTCTGGGATACACAGGCAGCAAAGTGTTTATCGACACTCAGCGGCCATGCGCAAAGCGTCATGTCCGTAGCCTGGTCGCCAGATAAATCTCGACTCGCATCTGCATCATCGGACCATACCGTCAAGGTTTGGAACCCAGACTCGCAAGAGTGTCTGCTTACCCTCGAGGGTCATGCCGATGCAGTGACATCCGTCGTCTGGTCCCCCGATGGAGCGAGGCTCGCGTCGGCGTCGTTCGATCGCACCATCAAAGTCTGGAATGTAGCGAATGGCAAGCTTCTCATGACACTCGAGGGCCATACCGCCGAGGTCCGGTCAGTGGCCTGGTCAGCAGAAGGAGGACTTGCTTCAGCATCAGCCGATGCTACAGTCAAGATCTGGGATACAGTTTTGCAAGATTGCATTTGCACGCTTAAAGGACATTTCAAATCAGTCATGGCAGTAGCTTGGTCCCCTGATGGAACTCAGCTAGCTTCGGGGTCGATGGATGCCTCGGCAAAGATATGGAATCCAGAAACCGGCGAGGCCATCGCAACATTCACGGGCCATGAGAACTGGGTCACGTCAGTGTCCTGGTCGCGCAACGGGAGCCGCCTCGCATCAGCATCGTTCGATAGCACCATGAAGATCTGGAATGTAGAGACGAAAGCGTGTGTATCAACACTCACGGGCCATACCGATGCCGTCAATTCAGTGGCATGGTGCAAATCAACGACGCATGTCGCTTCGGCGTCTGCCGACAAAAAAGTCAAGATATGGGATGTCAATACCGGCGAACCAGTCCTCGCACTCACGCTCAAGGGCCATGAGTCTGGGGTCAACTCAGTCTCTTGGTCGTCAGACGGAAAAGAGATTGCGTCCGGTTCGTATGACAACACCGTCAAAATCTGGGACGCATCGACGGGCGAGTGTGTGACAACACTCAAAGGCCATACCGACTTTATCTGGGGCGTTGCCTGCGCACCCTACTGGAAATCTGGCAACAAACGGGTCGCGTCGGCGTCATACGACAAGACGGTGAGAATCTGGGACGCAGAGACGAGCCAATGTCTACACATTCTACAGGGCCACACCAGCGCAGTCATGACGGTGGCCTGGGATTGTGGGGGAAAGATGCTTGCGTCCGGGTCGTATGACAACACCGTCAGGATTTGGAATACGCAAACAGCTCAGTGTCTCGGGTCGATTTTCACACTCGATCATCAAGAGCCCGGTGCAGTCACTTCGGTGGCCTGGTCAAACGATTCCAAACAGATCCTGTCAGCCAACGACACCCTCAAGATCTGGGATCCGTCCACCTTCGAGGCTAAAGCAAAGCCTCAAGGCGACAAGAGCGATCCTCGCTGGGCGCGCTGGTCACCCGATGGAACGCGCATCGCCTCGGCAGGGTACGATAAGAATGTCCGAATCTGGGACTCGAAATTAACTCAGTGTCTGCTAAACCTCGAGGGACATGCTGACTGGGTTTTTGCGTCGACTGGTCTCCGGATCAAACACAAGTTGTTTCCGCATCGTCGGATAAAACAGCAAAGATATGGCATGCGGGCTCGGGCAAGTGTTTGTCGACGATCAAGCATGATGACCAAGTCATTGCGGTAGCTTGGTGTCAAACATCTTCGCGGATAGTCACGGGGGGAGAAGACAGGACAGTTAGGGTTTGGAACGTCTAGGTAGGCATGTATGGACTTTAATGGATTATACAATTGAGACTGTGTAATGAATTCCTTCTTCTCTGATCTCAATAATTATATTTAGCATCGCACTGTAGCTCAAGAGTACTTTCCTCTTTATTTTATTCAGCGTCAAGAAAAAGGTCCTCTCCGTCGAAACCGATCGCGGGGTCGATTGCTTGTACTATTAATCCATAGAACGAGCCATCATCTCATTGTCCAGATATACCGCTATGCGAATGTTTTGACCAAACACCTTCAAGATGCAAAGCATAGCTTTACTTGCTTAAAAGCCACAAGAAAGCAGAGGCACGCGACAATTCAATCCATGACCACTGGTGACAAAGATACCACAGCGAAACCAAAATAGGAATGATGCGCCCGTAGAAACAACAAAGTATGGGGAATTTGATGCTATTGAGCCAGACTATCCGATTCTGTCCTTAGCTAACCGGGTTGTCAAACTACATAATTTAGAGCCGCGAATCTTGAGCAAAAGAGCCCCCCTCATCCAAGATCTACCAACCAGGTCCTGAACTCAGATCACCGCGAAAATGCCACTGAGACTCGTGCCTAGTAAACCTGAAGAGGTGCCGCTCATGGTGGAGACGTACTTTGAGGCTTTCTCACAAGACCCGATCCATCAGCGCTTCGCCCCAAGAGGAACAAAGTCAGCACGCGATTTCTGGACAACATCGCTGTCAGCAGAGATCCGCGACGAGAACAACCATTTTCTCTCTGTGTGGGACGACTCTTGCACGCCTGAAACGTTTGTCGGCTTTGCGAAATGGATTGTCCCGGGGGCTTCTCCAGAAGCTCTCCCGCCGGCTGACCAATGGCCCAGTGAGGGCGATCAGCAGTTTTCCGTCTTTTTCTTTGGCAGGCTCGGCGAGATGCATCATGAGGCCATGGGCAAGAGGCCGCATTGGTATCTGGAATTAGTGGCAGTCAAGCCTCAGTATCAGGGCAAAGGAGCGGCGAGCTTGATGCTCAAGTACGGCGTGAACAAGGCTGACGAGGACAAGGTGGAGTGTTTTCTTGATGCTTCTCCGGCTGGACAGCCGATTTACGAGAGGTATGGGTTCAGAGTTGTACAAAGGGATACCTTTTTGGACGGGACGTATATACAGTGTGCGATGGTCAGGGATGCGCGCGTCTAATGGCAGAGATTGAGAGTTGTGGCAAGTTGTGTATTCACCAGATGATACCTCTATATCTGTCTTCGAACCCTCTCTTCCCTCCCATCCCCCTCCCACCACAGCCCTCTATCACGATGCCCGTCCCGTGTCCATTGCCGTCACAACAAAGCCTCTTCTCCCTCCCCATCGCCCCTTCCAACAAAAAAGAGGAACAACTCCTGCTGGGATACAAGATGAAACGTCGACTTGTCCCATGCTGTTGGCCACAGACGTGGTTGTCGCGTATAGACAAGAGATGAGAGATGTGATGGTAGATATGCCAGTGTAAGAGATTCTCCGAGATCCTGAAAATTGTCAGTCGGTAAGTCTCCGAGATCAACAAAGTCAAAGGAAACTCACCTCCGTAAGAGGCAGGATTGTAGTTCAGGCAGTTTGCATCAGAGGATACAGAAACAGCTGTCAGATGGCCGTCCAGGCTGGCGGGTAACGCTGTGGGCGCTTGTTGCACCGGAGTTTCGAGCTCGACTTGAGGCTGAGAAGTGGTAGTTGCGTCAACATAGGCCGAGGGGTCTATCCTGGACTGAGGTGGCTGAGGTGCCTCGTAGTTGTCTGTGCGAGCTGAGTGGTTCTCGATATTGCTTGGCTGGATGGCCATGTCTTTGAAGACGCCCCGGTTCTTGTTGCCGTTAACAACAGCTTGAGAGTTCACAACATTGGGCTTAGTTACCTTGAAGTAGCCTCCGACTTTTTCGTAAACGGCTCGTGTGATAGGAGATAGTCCCTGTGAAAGACTTCCAGGCCGGGAGGTTGCTTGCCCTGTCAACATGGGCCGAGGGGTCGACACCCTCACCCTCCTTTCCAGACAGGGCAGCCAGGGCAGCCAGGCAGTTCGTAGTTGTCTGTGCGAGCTGAAGGATTCTCGATACTGCCTGGCTGTATTGCCATATCCTTTGGGAGGGCTCGGGTGTCAAACCCCTACGCGTAATGAAAGTGAACGCAGGAGAGAGCTTCGACGTGTGGTTGAGAGATGTTGTTTCGTAAAAGGGAGAGATGTGGCCTCGTTAAATAGGGATTCCCAGGTCTGAAGCTGCCTTCCCCTTGGGTCCGAGCAACAGTTGCCGCCTGATCCATCAAGCGAAGGCCGCGTAATGCCATGCATCATTCACCTTCTCTAATCATTGAGAATACGTAACAAGCACCTAGTTTATGAAGAAAGAGCTGCCTCCCTCAAGCCACTCTCGGAAGCTCTGTGCTCTGATTGGCAGCATCGAGGCGAGGTGCGTGGGTCCAATGGAGGCTGCTCGTACTCGTAAACAAACAGCCTGCCTATAGTTGACCGCCATGGCCCTTCCACATCTTCTTCTCTCTTCTCTTCTCTTCTATTGTCTCCCTTCTGCATCTCTCACAGTTTTCGTCCATCAGGGCTTCTGGCTTCCCTTTGATTTCCCCTCCTTGTGAATCTCTACCAACTCTTTGACACATCACCATCAAGATGGCATCAAGATGGCATCACGCCGCCACCAGCCTCTGCACTCATATAGTCTGAATCTGCACACTTCCCAGTGACCCACCCTTGCATCTCTGCCAAATGGCGATGCCAGAGCTGCTTTCATCAGGCATTCTGGATAATCTTCATCTAGAATTCAGCTTGTGCTGCTCCCTGAGCCGGTTCATTTGAACAGTATGTCCGTTTCCTTTAAAACCCTACGTCTCTGCATCGGCACATTCACTGACTTGCTTGCCCTTGAGTCAATCAAGTGATTATCAACAGTGCTGCTTCTACAGCATGTTTTCACATTTTCCCTCCAAACCATGCCTTGGGCTGGATCTTGAGTCGCCTCAACTGAAGAGTACGTCCATGCTCTCTTATTAACCACGTGTGTATCGATTCATTCGCTGACTCTCTCCATAGATCTGTTGGCAATATCCAAGTTGGTGAATGAGGCGCCTAGTGTTGCAGGAGGTGTATTGACGCCGAGGCCCACTACGCTGCTGAGATCTCTGCCGTGTATCTCTGCTCGGGGAACAGGATACGTTCGTTAAGGTAAAGACATGCTCAGAACAGTTCGCGTTTTTTACTTGGCCTTTTCATCATCTCCCAGGTCCCTTCACTCTCCACTTCTCTCTTTTCTCTTCCATCTTCTAACGTTTGAGCTATTCTATGCTTGCTCCGTTACGGCGCATCTCTCATGAGCCGCTTCTTCCCTCATAAAGATCGTCTAGCTAGCCAATCTTCCTTCCCGAGAGACTTCCATCATCCATTGAAAACGTGTCCACGATACTAACGAAGGCAGAAAGCTTTTCCCATCCCTCCTACGCCGTCCTTCCCGCGGGAGGTCCGAAACATTGGGGAAATCGAGGCGAAGGCTTCTT
Organism: Trichoderma atrobrunneum; assembly: GCA_003439915.1. Classification (NCBI taxonomy): domain Eukaryota; kingdom Fungi; phylum Ascomycota; class Sordariomycetes; order Hypocreales; family Hypocreaceae; genus Trichoderma; species Trichoderma atrobrunneum. The sequence continues at coordinate 55,475 of PNRQ01000118.1, read as the reverse complement.
GCCTACTACTCTAGAAGCACGGGGATTGATGACGCACCGAGGTGGCAGGAGGTATAATGATGCCGAGGCTACCTTGCTGTCGAGATTCCTGGGGCGACGGAGTGTGTGGCGGGGCTAGGGGAAGCCATTCTGCCAGTAAGGCTGGCTGGCCGGGGTGCTACTAGAGGACCCAGTCGGCTGGCCTTGCTGGTAGAAAGGCACCCATGCCCGTCAAACCGCATCCTCCCATGAGCGGTCGTCCAGAGCCATTCACTGCCACACAATCCTCATCGTTTTTGAGAGGCACATCAAGTGGTAAGCGTATTGAACAGCAACATAGCAATGCTTTCCGCGCGAAGCCGAATACGCATGCGAGAATGCAAAGATATTCGACACAAGTCAACGAGCTGGACATCACTCCGAATAGGCCTGAAGAGACGGCCCAATGTCCCATGACAAACAAGGCTGATGTGTCACGAGCTCTACAAAACCATGCAGATGAATCCTGGTCTCCGTCCTCGTCCTCGTCCTCGTCCTCGCTGGTCTTTGACGAGAAGGATACCAACATTCTCGCCTAACCAAGGCCACGTCCCCTCGCCTTATTAAAATGTATGTTCAACCAGCATGCTTCCCTACTAGACTGGTCAGGCAGAGGGTTTCCTATTTATACTAATTACATCCAGTCCCCTGTTATTCAGCTTGTACAGATGCCTTCATGGCTGCTGCCTCTGTTCAGCACGCTTGATCAAGCTCTGACCACGACAGCTTTCTTGGCATGGCATTCACCTCCAGTTTCAACAAAACAGTCAAGGTCCAGGAAGTTGACAAATTTGACAGCATTATGACTGCGCTGGCCATTTGGTACTTGGGCGGTCATGTAGATTTTGTCACCGTGGCCAAGGATTGTTCTAGATGAGTTGCTACTGCGGCCGATTTCCCTCCAGAAGTCGTTCAGATATACACAGCCAACATGAACGACATTGCGAACAGCACTTACGTCTCATTCTCATGTACTTGGACTGACGCTGACGGCTCTGGTGATTGGGCATATCTCCCAGCAACGCCTAACTAAGGCCTTGTCCTTTCGTCTAGCCAGGTCTACAAGCACACACACGCAAAAGAGTGACGGAAGGAGGAAAAGGAGGAGAGTGGGGGGATGAGGAGGAGGAAAGGACAGACATTGAGATCCCACATATTTTGCCAAACAGTACTGCTGCTTTGTTAGAAGTGTAATCTCCTTTGAATGATAAGTTGACTTTGCCAAATGGCACTTGAAAGTGTTTTCGGCGCTAGCATCATCGCCTTTGGCGCTTCTACATGAAGCTGAGCTTTGTTGTTCAACTCACCCGTTATTGCGAGTAGCCCGGACAGAAATTTCTTATAACTCAATTTGGCTATATTTGATAGGCATCCCACTATCATTTCCATCATGTGCTGTGCCGTAAGTGCCACTATTTCCCCCTCCATTTGTATACATCTAGTTTCGAGAGTTGTCCTGCAGGTGATGCAACCAGTGCAACTGCTCTGGACACATCTGTATTAGATGACAGAGAAAATAGCTCTGTCATCAAGAGACAACACTACCCGAAATCACCGATAATATATTCAACTTTGTACACGACAGGCCTACTGGAATCTCGTACGTCTTGTCAAAGTTGGTCGGGATTCTAGCAATGCCGTCATCTATTTTTGGCCGACGCGGAGGCGAGAAATGTACCAGACCTCGGTTTTAAGGCTTACTTCATGACATGATTCTACTAAAGTGAACGACAGGAAATAAGCAAAAGCCGAGATCCAGTCTCGGAATTTGAAAGAATCCCGAACGTTGCAACAAGCCAATGCATAAACAACGACACCGATCACCATCAGCGCTTAGTAATCGCAAAATGAAATGCACGACATGGTTGAGGTTTGGGATATGGAGATGAGGTTGTCTCGGAAAATGTGAAAACGGCGTGAAAAAGCATTTAATGCGCAGAATGGTTGGTCTGCGTTTTGCCTTGAACTGTGTTACTACTCAAAAAGTTTGAAGACTTATCAAAAATGTCACCATCTAACGTTCTTATTACTGGTGCTAACAGAGGTGTGTACGGATATCTCCTCATCTGTATAGTAGAGAGTGCTAAACCATGCTGGATCAGGTATCGGGGCGTCTCTGGCAGCCAAGTATCTTCTACAGCCTAACACTACCGTGATTGCAACGGTTCGACAGGTCACGCCTCAACATGAAGAAAGGCTTTACTCCCTACCATGCGGGCAAGGCTCGAAGGTGATTATACTTCCATTTGACATGAATATCGCCTCGAGTATTACAGAGGGGGTCGCTCTTCTCAAAGCTGAATACGGCATAACATGCTTGGATCTGGTCATTGCCAATGCGGGTATTTGCGATACCTTCGGCCCAGTGGCGAAAATATCCGAGGACGAGATGTTGAAGCACTTTGAGGTCAATACCGTCGGCCTACTTCGGCTGTTCAAGGCCACCATTCCACTCTTAGATGTCTCAGAGAATCCCAAGCTGGTATACATATCTACAAACGTAGCCAGCATCAGTCAGCTCAACGCATGGTCCGCCACGACAGAATATGGAATATCCAAGATGGCCGGAAACTTCTTGGTGAAGATGATTAGCATCGAGCACAGCAATGTGATTGCTCTTTCCATCAGCCCTGGGTAAGGCGATTCACACATTGGTAATGGCAGGATCTGATCTCTAAAATGCTGTTAGGTTTGTTCAGACGGATATGGGTAATCGTGGGGCCAAGGCCCAAGGGCTCGAAAAGGCGCCTATGACGGTGGAAGATTGCACGGATGGAGTTATCAAGCTGATCAACGCGGCTTCCAAACAGACCACGGGCCGATTTTTGGACTTGGATGGTGGAGAGATTCCTTGGTAATCGGGAAATTCGTTTGGGCCCTGTACTGAGTCATCAGGACGAGTTGTTGTGGAACGAGAGTAGGACATGTAGTCTCCAATATTACCTAAATATGCTGCAGATTAGCAATCAAAATCGACAGGCCATGCGCCTATACAAAATATGAGATGGGTACGCAGGAGTTTGTGTGGGAACGCCAACCCGAAAAACGAAGGTTCGCACAACATTCAACGTCCGAGGCCGAGCATGGGATCAGGGCATCACACACTCTCAATGGAAAAGATCTGTGTCAGACAAGTGTAGACTGGTCATGAATGAGTAATGTTGATGGTCTACGAAGTGGAGAGTTAGTACAGCCGGTAGCTGCCGTTCGTGTTAGTGTTGGCGCCGGCTGAGAAGATCTTCAGCCGGCGCTACGGCATTTCGATGCAACGTCAGGGGTCACATTGCAGAGCGTTGAGGCATATCCCCGTGTCTCGATATACAGCGCGAGGCCAGGGTTGACAGAATGTCGGAAATTCTCAACGGAATCCTGACTCGAATCTCAAGCTGTCGGTGAAGGAGGGCCGCACGTCTTCCGCTTACTTGGTCGAAATTGTGCAATTGCATCATGTTGACTGGGGCCGCTGATGAAATATAAAAGGATGATCTCCCAGACTCCAATCCACGAAAAACATCTGGAAACACATCATCATCCTTCTAGTCAAAGCAACAAACATTAGCTCAAAATGTCTCCCAAAACAGTCGTTGTCGTTGGTGCTACTGGCTTACAGGTTGGTATCTCAATCCCCCATCCGGACACATTCATCTAGCATTTAACCTGACACTGGGTTAGGGAGGATCTGTCGTTGAAGAATTTCTCAAGTATCCCAACGAGTATCGTATCAAGGGTCTCACACGTGATGTCTCCAAGGCCGCTGCTTTGCAACTTTCTGCAAAAGGGGTTGATGTTCAAGCTGCAGACCTCAACGATGGCCCAGAGGCACTGGAAAAGATCTTTGCCGGAGCAAGCATAGTATTTGCCCTGACTGATTTCTGGGCTTCGAGATCCAAGGTCGTTGAGATCGCCCAGGGCAAGGCTTTGGCCGATGCGGCTGCCAAAATTCCGACACTGGAGCACTTTGTGTGGAGCGCCCTCCCTGATCCAATGGAGCTTTCTCAGGGAAGATTCTACCATGTCCACCATTGGAAGAGCAAGGCAGATGTGACAGAGTACATCAAGGAGCAGAAGCCCGAACTTTGGAAGAAGACGACAACGATTCTGTTCCCCAACTACTTTGAGAACTGCCTGACTGACCCTCGGGGTTATTTGCCTCAAAAGGTGAGTTTCCGTTCACATCCAGATGAAGAAAGCTGGAAGACAGAAGCTAAACGATTCTTGTATCAAGATTTCTGGAAAGCTTGTGCGCGAGTTTCCAGTCGGTGCCGGCACACTTTTGCCAAACGTAGCAATCACCGACACGGGTAAACTCGTTCGTACTGTTGTGAAGAACCCAAAGACCTACTTTGAGAAGTCAATCGCATTTTATGCCCAAGGGATATCGGAGGGCGAAAAGCTTGTCACATTGGCAAAGGGTACGTTTTATCGGCTGTTTGCAGACGGATCGTGGAGCTAATGAGAAATGGTCAGAAATTGGAATTCCATTCGAGTACCGGAAGTCAACCCCAGAGCAGTTCCAGAGACGGCTGGAGAGTGTCGGTCTATCGCCCGAGTCAGCTCTGGACTTTACGGAGCAGCTTTTGATTTTCGAGTATTTTGGACAGATTTATGCAAGCCATGATTTCATTCAGGCGCATGAGGTAGGTTTTGGCACTTATTTGGTTGTCTGTAATCTCTGCATGCTAACGACGAATGCGTGTAGATTCCCGGTCTATCGTTGAAGACGTGGGAGGAGTTTGTCCTTGAAAACAAAGAGGAGTTGATAGCCAAGATTGAATCAGGCGAGAATCCTTCTCCATGGGTTCATTAAGCACCAGTGTGTGTCGAATTGACTTGACAAGCGTCATGGGTACGGTATAGAGTCGAACTTCCAAGAAGTCAGTTGTCGAGCTGTCTGAATTCACTCGCGGTTCTGGTAACGTTAATGAGCCAGTTTAGCAAATAGACATAGCAAATTGCCCTTCTCTGATCCAGTAATGCATCTTACCTGCGGTTGATGGAAGCCTCGGATGTGTCACACGATGACACACAAACCAGGATAGTTGGGTGGTATTGCAAAGTAGCAAGGAAGATGGAAAATGGAAGATGTGACACCGGACAAATTTGTGACTGAACTCGGCAATCTGAGGCTTCTTGTGTGGCGTTGTCCCTAGTCAAAAAGAGTTGAGCATGGGCAAGAGCTGAGGTTGTGGTAGAAGACAAAGAGACATCCGGTTGTAGTTTAGCCTTGGCGAAGAAGCAGCAAAGTAAGCGGACACGCACGGAAGATAAATTCCCTTAACACAATAACTGGTAGTAAATGCATAAAGTGACTGCAGCCTTGGCAATCTCACCTTTTACCATCTTCCTGCTCTTCTCTTTCTCCATCTGCCTTTCTTTTACTTTTCTTCTCTTTCTTACAAATCCTGACTCAGGCATTGCATGTACGTGCTCTTTCCTCCATCTCCATCCCACCGGCTTTATTAATTCATCCCAGGTTCGCTTCGGACGCAATGCGACTCTTCCTCTTCAAGCACAGTAACAAGGATGTCAGCCACCAAATCCCTGCACGGCAAATCGTGAGTTGCAGGGGATGATTCCGAAATCCGCTTACTCAGCGGTCAAATCCCCAGACTCCCCAAGATTCGACGATTGAGAGTGCCACCTCTCGCTCCCAGATCTCCTATCCTCCGCGCCCGCAGTCAAATTCGCAACTCTGAGTTGATTTAGATCATTGTCTGATTGATTTCAACAAGCTTATTCGATCGGAAAAGTAGCCTTATTTGGCTCCAGTTAACACGCTATGGATGTTAGGGCACCTCGCAAATCCAACAGGGGACGGCGAGCAAAGGCGTGTGATTCGTGTTCCAGGAGAAAGGTGCGTTCCCACCAGAGCCCAGTGGATCTTGAATAGGAGAGACAATACACATTAAATGCGTCTGCCGACTTTGTTTCCCGTCCCGGTGGGCCAATGGAGAAGCAGGATTGTTCCGATCAAGGCAAGCCTCGGGCCAGGAACCAACTGACAGACCGGCATGATAGATCCAATGCGATGCCGACGTTCCACAATGCAATTGGTGTAAACACCATGATCTAGCCTGCACCTACCGCCGATTGGTGGCAAATACCAAGAAGAAGAGGTAAGGCCATTCCTCATTCGTAACCTCATCCCCAGCTCGTGCCAGGTTACGGCCATGCGGATCGATCATTTCTTGGCATCATGCCAGCTACTGACCCGCCTTGAGAAGCCCGGATCAGAAAGTAGCCCAAACGCCAGATTCCATTACCAGAATGGAGGTCATTCTAGCTCAACGGCTATCCCAGCACGATGATGGTAAGTCTCCTGATCCTCTTGAAAGAGGCAAAGCCTTGCTCGCCAATCTCGGCATCCTGCACTTTGTTGTTACCTCTACCATGAAGGCGTATTTATAGCATTGCCACACCTCCCTGCTCTTCCCTTTCTTCCAGCCTTGTTTGTACTTGTGCTTTGTTATCCTTAAGACGGTGTGCTTGTTCGTACGAGCACATTACGGCCTAAGCACTCTGTTCTTTGTGTACACCACTCTCCCTGTCTTCACCTATACATTCCTAATTTTTCCCATCATTTGTTCGCATATTTGTCTAATCTTTCTGCAGATACCCAGTTTGAATACCTGACCTCGTCTCAGTCCGACCTCCGCAATGCAACCTCGTTTACAGGCATCCCGCTCTTCTCTGAGAAAGGACAAGCATGGATCGAATCCCGTACTGAAAGTCGTATGACGCCTCAAACGCTCTGCTCGTTTGGCCGCCAATGGCACAGTCCTCGCCGTCTGTATCTAGACTCGGATACAATCGCTGCCAGCGCTCAGCCTTGTGAGCTCCCTCAAAGGTCCACTTTGGAGAGATATGTCGCGGCGTATTGCTCTGCGACTATATGTCTCATCTTTCCCGTCCTAAGTGAAGGTCTCTTTGTCAAGACTCTCGACTTGGCATATTCCTCGCCTGATTCCCCTTCTGTCGTTTCTGCTAGAGCGTGCGTCTACTCGTTTCTGGCTGTGGCTTCTATTTTGCATATTGAAGATGATTCTGCTGCGACAATGTCCTGTGAATCGTATTTGGCAGCAGCCAGGTCTTTAATACCCCAGGTTACGCAAGAAATGACAGGGGATGGACTTCAAACCCTCGTCACATTAGTACGTTCATACTCCAACCCCTTTCCAACAACATGATTTGTTTTAAAAACACATTCTCCCTTTATTTCAAGCAGTGCTTGACCTCCCTACTCATCGAAGGTGCGGAAAACCATGGTACATTCTGTCTAACACTTGATTATCCACATTAGGCCATTGTCTATTATTTCTTGGGTGACCTCCAGTCTATGGGCCTGTTCTTATCCATCGCCACACGGTTTATCTTTGCCCTCAAGGCCCACGCAAACCCTCAAGATGTTGCCAGATCATACTTTTCTTCACCATCATCCTCAAATCAAGCATCTTCACCGCCGACCTCGCCAGTCTATGACAAGAACGATCGAACGCACCATCTCCGCGATCTCTTCTGGACCTGCTACTCCCTTGACAAAGATCTCTGCATCCGTACTGGTCAGCCATCGTGTCTGTCAGATATCCATTGTGACCTCACACTCCCCCCTGACTACTCCGTAATGCAAAACCGCCACATCCAGAGCCACACCATCCCTAACCTTGGTAACCGAACTGTCCCCATGTATCCCTGGGAACTGCTCCTCTCTCAGCTTAAGTCCCGAGCCTACGACGCTCTGTATTCGCCCATGGCACACCGCAAGTCGCAGTGTGAGCTTCTCGAAAGTATCCGTGTCCTCGATGAATCCCTTGAGCAGTGGCGTCTGTCTCTTCCGCCCGATTTCCGCCCGACCCTCACATTCGGGAAGACGACCCCTATGAGCGCAGATGTCAGCATGCAGTCCTCTATGGTGCGGTTGGCATATTATCACTTTGTCGCAATTATTCATCGAGCGAGCGGAAGGTGCATGGCTCAGTCACCAGGCGACTATCACGAGGGAGTACGATCTAGTTTCAATCTTTCCCTTGATGCTAGCAGATCGACGTTGGTATACTTGCGCGTAGTTATCCACGTCATAACAGACGATTGTTTCTGGTATGTTCAATAACACCTTATTCTATCTTGATGAGAACTATCTCGAAAACTCAAATAAATACTGACAAACATTATGTGTAGGGTCATCATCTATTACCCCATCAGCGCTATCCTCTCCTTGTTTTCCAATATTCTCTCAAGCCCTCTCGACGAAACCACCCCTGGAGATCTAGAAATTCTCAAGAGTGCCCCTACGCTATTCAGAAGCATCCCCATACGAAAGCTCACGCTGGCCGAATTGACGCACCTGAAACTCCTGGATGCCTTTTCAATGGAGCTTGCCAGGTTGGGGGAGCTTGCTATACAAAAGGCAAGGGGGAATGTGCCTACCCGTGGATGAGGCCTCCATATTACGATGATACACTAACACCTCAACGGTCTTGTACCAAATAACATTTCTTACCTCGCTCTCAAACCCTTGTCATTCAGCTTTTCTTCGGAAGTTATCTACTAGGATATTGAGTCGATTATGCAGCTCAAAGTGTAAATTATAAAGCAATCTTCATATATTTAAACACGGAAATACTAGCCAGCACTCCAACTCTGCTATACAGCATCATGTCACAAATCTTCAATCAAGTTTATAAGTGATGAACACCGATACTAGGAACCTCGCTACCCATCGAGAAGTATAGCTATCGTAGCAGATACTAAAGAAATATACCAATAGCAGAAGCTACTAGAAGGATCTACCAATAGTAGCAGATACTAGAGTAAGATATCTTCACTTGCTCTATCTCATGGTCCAACATCCCTTATCCCAATAGAAACAATTCATATTTCAGTACCATTGACCATTTCCCCCGATTCATAATTCATAAGCCCTCAGTTTAGGAATAACTTCTCCTCCACCTGCTTCTCTAGCTCTAGCACGTCTGCCCCTGTTTGGGCCCTCAGCCAATCCTCTGCTTTTTGCACAAGCAGCTCCCAAGAGTCCTTTTCAGACGCCAGCTTCTTCTTCAGGAACACCACAGCACAAAGCGTTGCCAACACATCCATATGTTGGGTATACTGACCAGGTAACTGAATCTTCACAGTTGCAGTCAATGGGGCGACGCCTAAGATGCCTTCGAGACTAGGGTTCCACTGCCAATTGCCAGCAAAAGTTTGCAAAGCAGACAACGTTGACAGCACATCGATTTCGCTGTTGTCGAGGTCAAAGAGGCCTCCACTCGTCGGTTGTTGCACAAAAGCAGAACTGTTCGCGGAACCGAACAAACCACCAGAAGAACTAGTACCAAAACCGCCTCCCATAGCAGTCGCAGATAAGCCAAATGGACGGCCAGAGCGAGTTGTGCTCTGTGGCAGCCCTCCTGCTTGGCCCTGCATCTGCATCTGTGCCTGCTGCTGCGCCTGGATTTGCGCTTGCATTTGCGCCTGCCACTGTGCCCGCTGCTGTATGACGTGGTCTTGTATACCTGAAGTCTGCACCTGTTGTACATCCCGATCCCGCGATCGCATTCCCGCCGGCATCATCCCCACCTGCATCATCTCTCGCCGTCTGTTTTGTTGCTCTGCGATTGGCTGTTGCTGTAGCATTTGCTGTTGCTGTAGGCCTAACATTTGCAGCTGTGCCATTTGCTCCGGAGTTTTTGGAATAGCTTTCTGTTGAGCCGGTCGAGGTAGCTGCTGAGCCTGTGGAGGTAGCTGCTGAGCCTGCGGAGAGGCAACTCTTTGCCGTTTGACGGCACCCTTTCCGAGAAGTTTACCACCAGCACCAGACGGTGCGGACTTTCGGGCAGCCTTTGAGGCAAGTTGTTTACGCGGAGCCTTACCACCAGTAGACTTGCGCGCAGTCTGGAGAGGACCCCGGCGAGCTTTCTTTTTCTGAGCAGGGGCTCCTCCTGGAGCGGCGATTTCATCAAACGAGAGCTCCTCAAAGTCGTCCGTCTCTTCGCATCCGTCGTCATCTTCTTCGTCGCCATCATCTTTATTCTCCTCGCCTTCTTCTCCCGAGCGGGCATTTCTATCAGTATCCTGGATGGCAACGAATGAGCACCACTTGCCGCTGACTTGATACTGCACCCCCAGACGAACCGCCTCTCTCTTCACCATGTCGCTGAATTGGCCGTCAAACTGCTCTTGCAACAGCTTGCCATCCTGATTCTTGACGTGGAATATCCAACCGCGACCGTCTTCGAGCTCTCTGGTGGCCTTTCGGGCTGCCAACTGGTGAATGGTAGTACCTTTCCCCGTAAGAGTCGCAATGGGGATTTCCAGTGACAGTGGACCATGGAGAGAAGTAGCCTTGAGTATAACACTCTTGGGTTGGCGATTTGGTGTCGAATCTGAGAGTAAGACGTAGACACTCGTACGATTGAATGGGAAAAGAGGTGGGATTTGGAATGGAGCTTGAAGATATCGAGGGACGGTCAAGGGTGGAAGTTTCGCCTTGACTGAGTTAGAGGTATTAGACATCTCCAAGTCCTTGTCTTGGACGGTCTGATCAAACAGAGAGATAGGTTGCTGTGCTTCTTGAGTGCGGCTTTCTTCCGCTTGTCCTGAGGAGGGGACCTCCAAAGTCATCGCATCCATGACCCTTTCGATGACTTCAAAGTCGTCATCATTCTCTTCTTCTGAGCCATCATTGTTGTAATACTTGATTTCAAGGGAGTAATCCGTAATGTGAGGAGTCAGAGCCCCCTTTAACATTCGGATCAACATCCTGTCCATCTTTTCGTTTTCTCCCACCGTCTGAGCAAAGCCATTGCCTGCGCGAGCGACGCCTTCAATCAGGGCATGGCTGACATCTGTTCCCACGCCCAGCGTGAAGACTCGAACAGCACCTTTGCTTTTAGAGACGTGGGTATTGATGAGATTAAACAGGTCTTCTTGACCCCAAATCTCTCCGTCAGTGAGTAAAATCACTTCGAGGTTCAAATCTTTGTATCGTCTCTTGAATACATCCTCCATCGGCCGGTACATTTCTGTACCACCGAAGTTGGATGAGAACCCATTGACATGGTGTATGGCTGTTTCCAATGTCCCTTCTTCGTATGTCATGGATCGCTCCCACAGGAATTCATAGTGTGATCCAAAGCTGCAAATGTTGAACTTGATTCCAACAGGCATAGACTTCAGAAAAATCTTCAACGCCTCAATGACGTTGGGAATCTTTTGTCCACCTCCCATACTTCCGCTTCTATCGCACAGAAAGACAACTTCAGTCATTTCCATGGGCAGGTTGAACCGGGGAACAAGCGTCGCCATTAAAGCCCGCTGGTTTGGAATCGTCGGGTGCGTTTCCAAGACCGCAATGGGATCACCGAGGCCGGTGGCGACAATCTGGATGATGAAATCCTTGTCTAGCTCTGCTGATCCTTGGGATAGAGTCGCATGGGCTTTCTGTAGAGATGGTGGGTCAGACGTTGCGGTGGAAAGGGTGCCGATATTGACAGAAATTGGATGGGACGGCGACTGAATGCTCTTAATGGCTGAACCACTGGAAACGTCGGCATCAATCGTGATGGTGATGTGCTTCCCACCTTGGAAGGTGTTGCTACCAGTCATGGAATTCTGTCCATATCGCGGAGCCAACTTGGTGGGGATAGTGAAGCGTAGTCCATCCACCTGGGCATCATGCTTCAGCTCTCCTAGATATGTAATCTCAACCTTGACACTCTTAGCTCGGCTAGGGATGTTACCGAGTGAGGTGCTGAAGACATCGGATGCCTCCAGAGACTGCTCGAGCAAGCCCGCGACTTTGCCACTTGCTACAGCAGCCTGGTATTCCTGCTTGGCTTCTTCTCTCTCCTTCACAACACCCTTGATAACGCGCGACCCGATGGTGCACTGGAACCCCACGACGGAGACGCCATCATAAAGGGGGAAGACATATTTCACATTCTTGAGGGAGGTACCTGTGGTAACGAACGTTTGGGTCAAGACTGTCCTCGAGGTTGAGGCGACGATGGAAGTGTGCACATCCAGAGACACGATGGGAAGAAATTTGATGGCATTGTCGACAACGATGTAGATGCCACAGGTGGGAATGGCATTGGGGTTGTTGTATCGAAACATTGTGATGTTGGATGTTGTGGTGGGTAAGACCTCAAGTCAGATGGTGATGGATGGATGGGAGGAGGTGATAACGACAGGTTAGTTTGAGATATCGACCAGGGGGATGGATGGATGTGATCTGAGATATCAGAAGTGGGGCGATGGTTGAGAGAGATTTAGAGAAACAACAATAGATGGAAAGTTCAATGATGAAAAGATGGAGAAACAACACTGGATGACAAGTCCAATAGACAATAGAGATGATGATATAAGAAGGAGCTTCAGGTGCTGTGATGATGGGATGACGTCTGGAGATGATCAACTGATGCTTGAAGGTGGCGGGGTAGAAAGAACAAACAAAGCCGCAGTATAGCAACACTAATTTTGGTATCACCAGTGAAAGGGGAAGAAACAGATGAAGGTGATGATGATGAAGGAGATCAAAACGAATATCAACGAGGGGAATCATGGAACTTTATATACTTTTTCCCTCTCCCAAGAGTCACACGCTGATGAAGGCCGAGGTCCACTCCATCTTCAAACCAGCCAACCATCTTACACCAAATTCCGGCGTCCAATGTTGAGAAGCCAATGATTGACAACCGCGAGATGAATTGAGTCGTGGTCCAATTACAGACATTTCCGATGATTTTCCAATACAGGCGAATCGTTTTTCCGTTGAGGCAACCAGATGGATGTGGCCTCAGGCGAATCAAAACTCGCCGCGAACCAGAGCGGCTGCTGCCTGGCGATGCCTATCGATACTGATGTCTGATGCGTTGGTTGTGAAACTTGAACTGCCTCTGATAACATACGGTATACAGTCTAAACAAAGGTTATCGGCCGGATATTTGAAATAAAGTGTTTTACAATGAATTTACCATTCAAATGAGATATTTCCTTGATGCTGTTTGTTAAGTATGCTTAGGTGAGCGAGTACTGATTACAGCTGTGATCTCCACCGCAATTTAACTGCTCACACACTCACATAGTTTTTGTCGGGGAACCTACAAAGCAATGCACAATAAGTTTTCATATGTATGAGCGTATATTATTAAGCTTAATTTCCACCCAGCAAGTTGTTTACATTGTTCCGCAATAAAATCCCAATCAAAAAACCAAAAGCTGGCCAAGGATCGCACCCCTGTTGCCGTCTCCATCACAATTCTAGGTTAAGTGCCTCCCAGAAGTTGAATACCATGACCATTTCCTCAATGACAAACAGTTTCATCGCGGAAAAATTGGTCTTTTCATCAAGATCAAATAAAATGGTTCATCACCATCGTCTCAATTCCCATCCTGTCGCCCGGCGCTGCAATTTTCCTTCCTGAGTGACTTGCCGAATGGCATTCTAACACTCATCGCGAGCCTCTCATAGCATTCCCCATCTTCAAAGTTGTGGGTAGATGCAATGCTTTTCCCAATCTTTCCCTTCATACTCTTCGTCTGTTCACTCTCTGACAATTTCCGTCGTATAAGTAGCCTCGTAGTACAACCTCTCTATGGCCCTGGTCCCTAGCAAGTCCTCCACGCCCAAGCTCTGGGTAGCCTCTGTCCAACTGAACTTTATCGCTACCACCAAGGGATCATAATCGGTGGACGGAGGTGGCGGCGCTGGAGTGCTTCGTCGGTTTTGCCATGCTCATAACAATGGAGAATGAATGTCCAATCCCCATTGGAAATTCTGGAGCAGGCGGCGATTGAACTGGAACACATATGTGGTGGTATCCCAATATGAACCAACTCTTGTAGCATGAGTGGCTTCTCCGCTAATCCTGAAAAGAGCCAATTTATCAAGGGCTCGCTGATCGGGCTCTCTCACACCGCAGATTTGGTCGCCAGACCTCAAGCGGGGGTGAATCAGAGCGCATCATAGGAAGAGTTGGCGTAGGATGGGGACATGTATTGCTCAAAGGGCTTGGATGATGACGTACCGGGCGGGGATATGAAAGGGGAGGAAGTGGACGAAGAGGATGCGGATGAGGAATACGGCAATTAGCAACTTCATCGAAAGGAGGACGAACGGGACTAGGACGATCATATCCTGGATGAAGCTGCCTAAGATGCTGCCGAGCAGAGCGACTCCGAGGAAAATAGTGAAGAAGAAGAGGGTTTATAGTAGGAGGGCTAGGAGGACGCGGATTTGTGCCAGGAGTAGCCATGTGCGTGAAAGGAGAACTTGTTGGAAGAAGACTCGGCGAAGGTGGTGGGCGAGGAGGAAGAGGACGCCACGATGGTAGTAGTGGGAATTCAAGATGATGCCACGATGGTAGTAGTGGGAATTCTGGTGCTTCCTGTTGTCCTTGTCCTTGATCTTGTTGTCCTTGTCCTTGCTCCAGTGGCGGCGGCGACGGTGACCATGACAGTAATAGTGGTGACGGTGATCGCGATGGCGATAGTGACGGTGGCAGCTGTGGTGGTGGTGGTGGTGGTGATAAAAGACGACGACGACGACGACGACGACGACGACGAGCAGAATCAGGAGCAGTAGCAGGAGGAGGAGGAGGAGGAGGAGGAGGAGGCGCTGGTGCTGATGGTGGTGCTGATGGTGGTGCTGATGGTGGTGCTGTTGCTGCTGATGGTGGTGGTGGAATAAAGCCCACCGGCCGTGTTTTGGCTCCTGTTCTGCGTGCCCGCCACATTTTGAGAGTTCACAAACGGCTTCTTTTGAACTTGATAGCTAAGCGTTTGCGAAATGTTGGACTTGGTTTATGTCGGGGTGCTGGACCCTGGGGTCTCTGCGCCCTTTATATCTTCATCCCCTACTGTCTACGACCACCCGCTAATTGGTCACTCAACTCTATATCTCGAGGCTTCTCCTATGGTTTTCATACGCAGAGATTTTCCGATGAATAAAAGGTTAATTTATGTTTTGTGACGCTGAACCCGATCAGACCTATCTTTGTCTGATCGATCCGAGAGCTTCTGCATAGCCGCAGTCATGATAACATATGATTGGCGATATTAGACTCGTCGATGGCAAAAATGGACTCATAGACGACAAGGTATTGAAAAAATCTATTTTCTGCCTCATTGGACATACGATTTTTTTTGAAATGACTGCATCCAATAGTTTCTCGATTAATTATCCGATACTGATACGCGGGTGTTGTGTTGGGAGCATTATCCAGTTCTAGAATCAAGAAGACGATAAGAAAATGGAATGAATAGGACGCACAAAGAAAGCAAACGAAAGATTGCGGACTGTTAGGCTTATTGGCCTTTGTTTGAACATGAGTTCAATACTGTTCTTCTATTTTGGCTTGAGTACTAGGTAGTTTGGGTTGACTCGTCTGCACCTACCAAGGCTATCAAGACACTCCTGCCCTAACGCGTAGGCACACAAACGCTGACCTTGACTGCTACATCATCTTCCTAAAATTAATCTACAAAATTTTCCTCCTCTGAAACGGCCTCTTCCACATTACAACTCGGAACTGCTCGGTAATGTGTCCGCTCCTTGTATCCCCATTCTAGATAACGACGGATACGAGGCAAATCGCGATCGCTAACAAGAGTCAAAGCATCAAGCAAGCCACGATCGTGATTTTTGAGCTTCCCCAAGCCGCCCTCCATAAATCTTGAAGATCCATTTTCCGAAAATTCGATGGCGAAAAAGTCTCTCCAGCTCACACTGATGGCAAAAACATCATCATAAGGAACATTGAAGCATTATCGTCCTGTCTGCTCTCCTGCCTGCTCCAGCAGTCTGCAGCATAGACTCGATTCCGTTTCATCTGGCATATTCAAGATGTGGCTTCCCAAAAAATTGGTAGACGTTACACCCTTTGAAGGCTTTGCGCAAGAACCCTGCAACGCCAAAGTTTGGTAAGCCTCCTTTCAGCTGAATCATTTGCCTCATGCCTTCATAGTGCTGGATCGAAGCCGCCTCATTCTCGCACAGGGCCTATAATCAAACGCATTAGACTTTCTACCGCGGCAAGTTTCTTATCAAACATCAAATGTAAGACCAACTTACCTCATCGCTGCACAACATTAGCGCCTTTGCAATCGACGCATTGCTAATAGAACATTGTTCCGTAGCGATGTCTGCGTTAACAGATCTGATACACTCCACCTTGTACATGGTTGCCACCTGTGAGTAATCACAATCAACTGGCCCTCGCCGCTCATGCCGTACAAGATTACGGCATGCAGACAGAAAGACCCCGGCCAGCAAGCCATCGTCTGAGACGATAAAGGGGAGCCAATGCTGGCTCGCGGTTTCAAAGAAGGGAAGCTCCCCCTCGCCATGGTCACACCAATCCCGAGATTCTGGAATGACAGACTTGACGTCTACTTTTGAGTTAGCTGTATGTGAGTCTAAAGCTGCTTGCCTAGGATCACCCACAGTAGTCTAAGAGGAAATACTCAAGCTTTGTGATAGGTCTGCTCCCCTGGAACAACCATTCGAATCGGGGAATACTTAGTCTAGCGGGCCAAACGACGACCACTTGGGAAACTTTTCTAGTATCCACTTGCGCTCCCCTTCCTTTCGAATCCATACTTAGCGGCAAGGTTGTTGCGCGTCGGGAAGCGTGGACACCCCGAGCTGCATGCGATCGAATGCTAGAGACGGCCACTGCCGAAGTGGCATCGCGGGGATGTGCTGCGTTGATGAACTCGATTTCCACTCTTTTCGTCAATGGTGTATCAGAGAGATGCTCAGATGGCAAATGCCCAGCTGATGTCTCCGAGGCCGCCTCACACCCATCATCCTTCGCCAGGCTTCTTGTTGGCTGGTAGCGTTTCCAGCGACGGATTCGCATCTTGAGCTGTGGTTCCTTTGCAGAATTACTTCCCACCATTTTCTCAGCTACTGATCTTCTCAAGAATTCGAAAATCGATCTCTGAAGACGTTCTTGGCAGCACTTTGTTGTAGGTGAGAGATCATTGATAGCAGTCCCTCGAAGTTAATCTAGCTTTCTAAATTCTGACTAATTGTCTCTTAGTCGACACATCAGGCGCGAAGTCTATACTCCACCTACACATACCAAAAGAGGAAGTTTTTAAAGTGGCGGTAGAAAGACATCGGGAATCTGTGGGCCTTTGGACCAGGGTAGACAGTGGCATGGAGGCTCCCCTAGCTGGAGAGTCTCTTTCTTGGGCATCTCTAACACCAGTCAACGACATAAGGCTTACTTACTCCGAACTGGAATCGCGGCGACAGAGGGTATCAATGAACCGAATTCAAGCCTCACGCTTACTTGCGTTAGCTGGAAGCAAGGTAATCTACTCCTGCGGCCAACCGATCTCCGAACAAAGAATGACGGCATACCCAGGATTTGAACATGACGTAGCACTATTGTGTTCTTTGAACGCTAATACTCTGAAAGAGATTCAAGCCATATTTCTCACATAGTCCTGTTGACGTTGACGAAAGGACTTGAATCGGAATTATTTATTGTCGGGAACATATGCAACAAGTATCTACAAAAGGTAACATCTGTTCCTGATAATGCTATTTATTCTGCTAATTTTGGCTAACTATAAGACAGTTATTCCGTGCGAACTCGCCTTTCCCAGCATCGATCGCAAAAAGCGAATCGTCGTCGAGAAGCGGCCGTAATGAGGCCTAAAACCAGTCCTTATCGTTGCCGTTGTGAGAAACAAACGCGCCGCTGAGCTTCTCATCAAGAGAACCAATAACAGACAACTGGGCCTTGACAGATTGTTCAGTCGAGATCATGCCCTTGACTCTTGGGTCCATTTTCTGGAACGAGCTGAGCATCCACTGGAAGGCCTCAGGCGAGTTGGAAATGTCGCGAGCTAATGTTGCCAGATCATGTCAGCAGACGTCGGCTAACTCGGTTACCAAGCATGACAAACACTTACCAGCGTCGGTTTCCACCCAACCAGGGCTCATAGCGAGGGTCCGGATGCCCTTGGCCTTGAGTTCGACTGCGTATTTGGCAATCAAGATATTTCCGGCGGCCTTGCTGACGGAATATCCAAGAAGGTTGGGCAATTCGGTGGCGCGAGTGGTAGGGATATCGCCAATTCCTGATGAAATGTAGATAATCTTCTTTTGCTGACTCTTCTCAACCAAAGGCAGCAATGCATTGATCGTATACACAGCCTGGAAGAGATTCACGGACAACTGTTTACAGGGTGAGTATACATGAATTGGCTTCTGATTCCGTAACAAGACTTACAGATTCGTCGATTTCTCGCTTGAAAGCAGCTTCATTTCCGTGGCTTGACGCAATCAGTCTCTCTAGCGCCTGGCAAATATGAACAAAAAATAACAAAATACTCACAAGGCGGAAGGCGGCAAAAGCTTGGCCTCGTCAGTTCCGGCAGAGTATGCGTTGTAGATCAGAACATCCAGGCTGCCATTGGTGACCTTGCTGATGCTGTTCGCAGTCTCTTCGAGCCTGGAGAGGCTAGAAATGTCCGTTTCAATGATGTGGATATTCTTGCGAGTTGCAGCCAGCTCATTCAACTGACCGGCCGTAGCCTGGCTTCGAATCAAAGCGATGACCGTGTTTTTGGAATCAGAGGACTGGCCTATAGGTAAGCATTCAAATCACTACGGCGATACCGGCTAGCAACGTACCAATTGCTTGACAAATTCGAACTATTTAGGTTGTACGATGATTAGCTTCAGGGAAAGAGCACACAAGTTCACATAAGTTCATATCGCAGGTCCATTACTTACTCCAATGCCACGAGTGGCTCCGACAATAGCCCAAGAAGACATTTTGCGTTGGTTGTATATGAAGTGTACTAATTAAGTTCAGGTTCTGAGATATTTGATGGTGAGTACAAGAAGTTATCCTACCTCACGAGGCAACGGATCGCTTTATATACGCCATGATATCCAGCTCCATATCTCCTGAGAGTCGATTCCTAAGGTCGCAAACCTGGAGCAATTACGAAACAACCAGCCTCAAGGTGTACGTACGTTTACGTTCCCTCTGCTACCTATTCTCAATGGCTCGCATTTGCTACCATTACTAATTCCTTTAGAACCGTGATGACCAAAGATGATTCAACTACTCCGTACATGCCAAAAAATGCCATGATAATAATTCGACCAATCCCGTAACTCCGGTCTTAATGCTAACCATCGATCCCTGTTGACGCCACCAAGATCGCGAACAGCCCCACCTACACATTCCGAAACAGGCAACTTTTCGCATGAAGCCTTTGGATTCTTCAGCTCCTACTCAGCTGGATGACGAGAATAGAGGCAAGTTCTCCCTCTCCGTGAGAGACGGAATAACTTTCTGTCCATCTTTATAATCTAAAGCACAGAGTACTCCGTATATCCCTCTAATTGGGGCATTAGTAAAGAGGCTCGACCGGAAATACAGTCACCGCTGCCGTTTTTACGGAATGAATGAGAGTAGTTGGTACTCTAAGTAATTGTACCATGATTGATCTTTTTTCTTTGTCTCTCAGCGACTCGAAATTCTAGTGCATTGATGAGGTTTAGCTTTGCGTTCTGCAACCAAACCGTGTCGTTACATCGTTGCCTGCCGTCTGATCGAAACGCCGTGGCCTAAACGGCGACATTCCGAATCTGCCTTTCTTATTTTCTTTCTTTCTTCTCTCCCCTCCTTCCAAACATTGGTCTTTTTTTTTCTTCCATCATATGCCATTTCATCTTGCTTTCTATATGCGCTCCATCATCTAATCCTTGTCCAGTCGCACGGCGGCGTTCCTCTCGATGAAGTTCAAGTCTACTTGGTGACCAAGCAGCTCACGGATATTTGAAATGGCGTACTTGATCATGGTCGGTCTCTCCAAGCTGAGGCCGAATCCGTACACTCTCAGATCCTTGGGCAGGCCCATGGCCTCGAGCATTTCCGGTCGGAACATGCCACTGTTGCCGATCTGTATGTATTATCCCCGATTAGCATTCTAGATATGTTGTAGTCATCAGCGTGATAGTTTCCTTACCTCTACAAGCTTCTTCAGGCCCTTGTGGTAGCTGAAAAGCTCCATACTAGGCTCTGTGTAGGGGTTGAAACTGTTGCTTTGTTAGTGGTGTCTAGGGATACTTTGACATGAGTCATTGTTTCTTACGCTGGCTTGAATTTGAGACTGTAAACACCATATTAGTATTAAATCGCAGGCTTAATTAAGATCAAAATGATGTACTCACTCTGTCAGGCCCATCTTGGCGAAGAAAGTCTCGAAGAATTCCATCAGACCTCCAAGGGTCAATCCGTAGTCGGCAATAACACCTAGTTGCTGTGAGCTTTCGAATGATAACCAAAGTATTGGAGATTTCATGTTAAGTTAACCGTACCTTCTACCTGATGGAACTCGCACAGATGTGTTGCGTCAACAGCCTCGTTTCTATAAATATGGTAAGCAGCCATTATCACATATGAATAGTTGCATCGATAATTACCTGAAAACGCGGTCGATGGAGAAGTAGCGAACAGGAGGAACGCGGCCATCAGGTCCCTTCTTTGCCGCCAGCTTGTACAGCATGGCAGCTGAAACAGATGTGGTGTGAGTACGGAGAACAAGTCTGCAGCGTGTTAGCATGATACTTGACTTATAATACACATTTCCCTAGGAAACACATACTTTAATGACTCCTCCTCTGCCCACGGATATCGGTAGCCGATGGAGCCGTACTTTCCGTTCTCGTGCACCTGCTTTACGTTCTCAAAGTACTCGTCGTAGTTTTGTTTATCGTCGGCGGAGACGGGACCGGGGCGGCCAGCTGTCTTGGGGTCGGAGATATAAAAGGTATCTTGCAAATCACGGGCAGGGTGTTGCTATTTGTTGTTAGTGATGCTAAAAAGAATATAGGATGCATAGTTCTTCGTCATCGACGTACTTGAGGGACGAAAAGAGCATCGAAGTTCTATTTAGTTCAAATGTTAGCATTTAAAACTTAAATATTTCTTTCAAGTGCCAAAGGGTGATGCATACCCAGAAACCAGTCTCAATGTACTGGTTGGTAGGCATTTCTGTGAAGCCAGTCTCGAAGAAGATTTGTCTATAGTAGAATGAAACAGTTAGCACTCCTCCATACAAATAGATCAGTAACCGTTCAAGATTTGGCCAACTAACCGGAACTCGTGTCGCATCTTGTTGAGAGGGTGAAGAGCTCCAGAGACCTGGTGCCCGCCCAAGGCCTTGAAGTTGTATGGCTCTATTCAATAATTAGTACCCTTGTCCCGCACCGAATAAAACTTCCATAGTTGAGCAAGACCACTTACTAAAGTTGGCCGTCTTCCACGCTCCAGACGCCAGCATGTCGACTGTCAAATCCGTCTCCTCCTTGACAATCTCGAGCGCAAACTTGGGGCCCTTGGAAATCTTGAAGGAAATGACCTTTGCGGTGGTGATGAGCTTTCGCTTCTTCAGGTCGGCAATAATCTTGCTGTCGTGCGACTTGGTCTCCTTGATGAAGCGGAGTTGCGATCTCGTTACGTCTTCAATAGAGTCGACCTGCGGCAGAAGTTAGATCACCTCGCCAGCCCTCTTCTCTCCTGTCTCTCTCCTCAACAAAAACTAACCAGCGCGACAAGCTTGTTGTCGTCCTTCTTGATCCACTTCTCCCTAAAGGCCTTTCCTTGGCCAACCTTGGTAACATTCTTGTCGCCGATTGCGGTCTCCAGGTCTGAGATGGAGAGACCGCCAAGGGCCTTGTGCACGGCCTCAAAGACGCGAGCCTCGTGGCTTCCATGCTGGACAATCTCCTCAGCCTCGGCCTCTAGAATCGCTTCCTGTCTCTCAATCTGCTCGTAGACAACCATGGACCGTGAGGAAAGACGGTCCAGAGAAGCCTTGAGGGTCTCAAAGGGCACGCTGGGGAAGGCCTCGGTCGAGAGAATCTGGTCGGCGTTGGCCAATGCCTGGAGCACCTGGAGGGCGAGATCGCCGGCTGGATCAGCGGATGCGGGAGCCATGATGCTGTGCTGTTTTGTCGTCTTTGCGACTGGGTGACGATCGTTGGCGCTGCCTTTTTGTCGAAATCGGCCTCTCAAAGGTGACTCAATCTTTTGGCTGGGCAAATGGAGGGGGAGGGGCAGATTGCGGACAGTGTAGCAACAATATTTTTCCGGGCCGCTGGGCGATTTGCGGAGGGCGAGCTGGCGAGGTACATGGGTACATGGTAACAGTGGAGGGTAAGCCTGCATCAGTTTGAGGGCCAAAATATGTTTTCAAGTATAAGGTCATAAAAATCATAGATCAATCACTATTGATCATGAGGGAACATTAGAATTGCATAGTCGACTTTAGCTAGTCTCTTTATTATTCCATTGATTTGTTACTATCATACAAGGTTAACTAGGTGGCTCAAAAGGGAGCTCTATGTCTAACTATGTGTAAAATTAGGCACATGCTTTCCATATAGATATAGAAAAAAACATGCATCTTCATCTCGCCCGTGGGTGAGGATGATGTCGGCGGCACGACTTGTCCCCATCTTCTGCCACGTCAATCCCCTAATGGCATCCCGGAGCAGCCTTCAGCCCTTGGACGACGCAAATGCACGCCGTCGCACGTTGCCGCTGCCACCGTAGCTCTCTTCAAGGAAATTGGGTTTGGCAAGGGAGCTCTCCATTGGAGGCACTATCACGTCGCAGCAGATCAAGTCTTCGGATTGGCCGCTGCCTGGCGTGAAGCATCGGCTCGAGGTCCGCGCCGCGTCTGATAAAGAGGCGAAGCTGCGGTCTGCGTGACTCTACTCCGCAGATCGTTCCGTACCGCCTCTCCATAAGCCGTAGAACCCATCGCAGTTCTTCCACATCTTGATGGTTCCGTCTTCCGAGCCTGTTGCGTAAAGCTTGCCGTCAGGCGAAAAGGCGATGGACCAGATAGGTCCGTGGTGGCCCTTGTGAACATCCAGCTCCACCTCGTCGTCGTAGCTAATCACCTTGGCCCATGTTCCCGGCTCTTCTCCAACAACCAGCTTGCGCCCCTTGACATCGAGGGCCACGCTGGCAATGGTGTTGGGAAGGGCAATGCGCTTCAGTTCCTCCATCGCTCGGTGACCTCCCCAGAAGTAGGCAGTCTTGCCAGCGGCAACAGCAAGCACAGGCTTTCCACCACCGATATCCGTAACAGAGGTATACTCTGGCGACAGAGACACCATCTCGCAAGAGCGGATTTCGCCGTCCAGCACTTCTTGGTGAATGCAAGCTCGACTGGGAAGATCGAGCCAGCGGATGGTCTTGTCAGAAGCCGTGACGATGACGTTTGGATCTTGGGTCCAGCAGATGAACTTGATGGAGCCCGTGTGCACACCCTCACCAATTTCGAATCCGGCAGAGGCAGGGATCGTGATTGGGTTTCCGCTGTTGGCGCCTGGGACGTCGGACAGGTCAAAGACGCGAAGTTTCTTCTCCATGCCGCCGGTGGCCACAAGGTCTGAATTGTCGGGCGGGTACGCAACGGCGCGGACGATGTGGTCGTGCTGCAGCGTGTACAAGAGTTCGCCGGTATGGGTGTCCCAGATCTTGCTATAACACATCAACAAGGTTAGAACACGTGCAAATTCGCTTCACTCCAGGCCCGCAGAAAAGAAAATATCACGTACGCAGTAAAGTCGGCAGACGCGGTCGCGGCGTTGGATGCATCAGGGCTCAGCCTGGCCTGCCAGACAGCGCCTTTGTGTCCGATGAAAGTGCCGATCCTGACGCAAGAAATCAGCATGGGTCCGTCTATGACAGCATGTCGCACAAAAAGGGTATATCTACCAATCGCCCGTTACACCATCACGAAGCATGGGATTGCCATCTGCAGAATACAAAGTTAGCCCACGTCAAACAACGAGCTTCCGCCTGAGATGGGCCAATCCATACCCTTGCAAGCTGAGATCATGTAGTAGGTTTCTTCCTTCTCGAGAAGAGAGAAGCTGATATGAGGAACTGGTCGCGAGTGACCGTGGCAGGTCAGCGGGACGTATTGTCGGGGCGCCTCGGCTGCCATGATGACGATGATGACGATGAATGATCGCGTGAATTGAAGGAGAGATGAAGTAATTAGAGAGTCGGAGTCTTTGCGTCGCGAGCAGAAGCGTCAAGACCGCGAACCAAAGGTCAATCGGAAAATAAAAAGGACCGTACGAGGTGTTTCAAGTTTGAAGATGGATTTGGATTAGGGGGCCAGCGAGGCTCTAGACAAAATCGACGATCCCAACGATGAGTGAGAGAAGCCCTGGTCGAAAAGCAAGAGAGAGAGAAGAAAGCAAAAAGGTTCGCCGAGCGCACGGGGGGTATAAATCGGCCGACAAGGAGAGGAAAACGTTGGTTGGCAGCTGGCAATCGAGTCGAGTCTCAAACTGGTCATGCAAGGAGTCGAAGCAGCTCGCAGCAGGATTCGCCTGTCGAACAGCGGGCGAGACAGCGGCCAGCACACGGATTGCAGCGGGCGTCAGCGTGTGAATGAATGTCGCTGTTGGAGGAGGTAGAAGAGCTGGAGTACAGCGGAGGAGGAGAGAGAAGAGCTGGAGGCGATCACCGCAGCCCCTGATAGAGGATTCCGGGGCCACAAAGATTCGGGTGCAAGACGATCTGGATGATGATTTCTGTCCGCTGCTGGGGAAGCGGGGCAGCGTATCGAGCTTTTGGGCTAGCAGGGCGAGCAGTCGCTATTGCTGATTGCGAGCCGCTGTGGCTATCGATGAGATTCGGGCTGGCGAAAGATGAATTGGGAGCACCGCCACAAATGGAGGGGTCGCTGAACTGTGGCGCCACGTTTCGTTTTGCTCATGATTCAAGGCTCTAAAAAAGAGATTGGTCATGCTATTTATGCCATATTGCACGATCTAATATTCTTGGAGGAATCTCTATGAGTGATATGTGATATAAGATATTTTATATACAAAGATTATCACCAACAGAAGCTACTCCGGCACAATTCCCCGCACAAGCAAAAACACCGTTCGTTGTCCCTGTGCCTGAATGAATGAGAGGTGCCCGTCTAGCGCCACAAGCCACACGCCGCTTACCAAAGCGCCATACTCCCCCTAAAGCCCACTGGAGCTGCCCGCTAAATTACCCGCTGTAAATGAGTGAGGCCATTGCGCCTGTGCTGATCCATTGCTTGGTGGGGATCGCAGTGCAGTCACCAGCCCGAGTACGTACTGCAGCTGCCTCTCGGAGTCCCTCCAGCTGTCTTCAAGCTTCCATCGTCATCCACCTCTACAAACGCCCAAACGCCTGACAAAGCAATTCAGCTACGGCTTTCTTGGCTCATCTCAAGCAGACCCATCTTGCTCATACTATCGCTCTTTTTCTCCCTCGCAACCGCAATTCAACCGCTCTTTTGCCTCGTCCTTCTTTCTCTGCCGTCAGTCGCATCATCGCTCCCCTCTTCCCCAGATTGAGGCGCAACCCCCACCACCGAGGCATCGCGATCCGGAGCTTGACATTGCCATGGCCGAATTCAAGCTCTCAGCGCAGCTTCTTGGCCACGAAGCCGACGTAAGACATCCCTCAGCTCTGTTTACACTCTGTTTACATATCCATGTGCAAGTCTTTCCTTTACTGACTCTCTCTTCTACTGCAGGTGCGCGCCGTTAACTTCCCCTCTCCCGAATTCGCCCTTTCGGCATCAAGAGACTGTACCGTCCGGATATGGCGACGAACACAGGCCACGCCTCCGGCTTTTGAGGGCTCGCTTGTCAGCCGCGGCTCTGAGTACGTCAACACTGTGGCCTTCTTCCCGCCAAACCAAGAGCATCAGAACGGTCTCGTCGTCTCGGGAGGCAAGGATACCATCATCGAGGTCAAGTCACCGAGCTTATCAGCAGCTGATAATGCTGAGCGACTTCTCATCGGACATGCGCACAACGTGTGTACCCTCGACGTCTCTCCCAAAGGGACATACCTTGTCTCTGGAGGTTGGGATGGTCAGGCTCGAGTATGGAACCTGAGCAAGTGGGAGACTGAGCACATGCTGAGTGGCCACGAGGGCATGGCCGTCTGGAGTGTCGTTGCCTTTGATGAGACAACAGTGGTGACGGGATGCGCTGACAAGAGCATCCGAGTATTTGATCTGAAGCAGTCAAGGGGCGGCGACGTCATGCCGGCAGCCACCATCTACACTCCCGATGTTGTTCGAGCGCTGTGCAAGGTTCCCAAGGGCCACCCCAGCGGTGCCGACATCGCCAGTGCAAGCAACGATGGTACTCTGCGGCTGTGGAAGCTGAACGGTCAGCAGGTCGGCGAGCTCCATGGGCATGAAAGCTTTGTGTACAGCCTGGCAAGTTTGCCGTCCGGTGAACTTGTCAGCTCTGGAGAGGATCGCACCGTCAGGGTATGGAAGGGAACCGAATGCATTCAGACCATCACGCACCCAGCCATATCTGTGTGGACAGTCGCTGTCAACCCAGAGACGGGAGACATCATTTCGGGGGCCAGTGATGGAGTTGCGCGCATCTTCACTCGGCGATCAGAAGCTGTAGCAGATGAATCCACTCTCAAGGAATTCCAAGACTCAGTCAAAGCCTCGGCTATCCCACAGCAACAGCTCGGTGGCATCAACAAGGAAAAGCTGCCTGGTCCAGAGTTTCTAACGTCCAAGGCAGGCACCAAAGAGGGCCAAGTCCAGATGATCAAGGAGAGCAACGGCAACATTACTGCGCACACGTGGTCTATGGCCCAGCAGCAATGGATCAATGTTGGTACGGTAGTGGATGCCGTTGGCAGCACGGGCAAGAAGGTCGAGTACAACGGGCAGTCTTACGATTACGTCTTTGACGTCGATATTGAGGACGGAAAGCCTGCGCTCAAGCTCCCTTATAACCTCTCCGAAAACCCTTACGAGAGAGCGACCAAGTTCCTAAATGACAACGAACTACCCCTGACTTACCTAGATAGCGTGGCCAATTTCATCACCGAAAACACCAAGGGTGCCACCCTCGGAAAGTCTGAACGC
The DNA here is from genome assembly GCA_003439915.1 of Trichoderma atrobrunneum. Lineage (NCBI taxonomy): Eukaryota > Fungi > Ascomycota > Sordariomycetes > Hypocreales > Hypocreaceae > Trichoderma > Trichoderma atrobrunneum. Next base: position 28,505 of record PNRQ01000118.1, on the reverse strand, counting down.
TCTACAGGACCCGATCCATACGGCACCGAGTCACGATATCGCCCGGGAGAAGAATCTCAGTCTCAAACGCCAAAGGTGCTACCACAGAGGGAATATCTCAATATTTCTGCCGCAAAATACGAAGGTGAGTAAATAAACTCTTTTTTATTCCTAGTTTTACAGTAAGAATTTCTAACATCAGCCATTTGCTAGCAATCCTAACCAAAATTTCCAATGTTAACAAGACCATGGTGTTGTCTGGGCGAAAAGATGTGGCTCTTAATCCAGGAGAAGAGGCCACACTGCAGTCATCAAAGGAAGCTCTAGACTCCTCAAAGGCTATTTCCACTCCAACTCTCAACGTAATCCTCAAGATTGTCACCGAGTGGCCCTATTCTGATCGATTGGCCGGCTTGATTTGCTTCGCTGTGTGGCTAGATACCCTATAGCTGCGCAATTCAAGGGTCCTGAGGACCTGACCCTCTTGGACATCGCCGTTGCATCGTCGATTCCCGACGACTTTCCACCAAATGAGAATGCCGCCATGATGGGCGCACGAACCATTGCCAACCTGTTTGGCTCTGCTGACGGACGAAGCCTTGCTAGCTCTCGAGCAGACAAGGCCATTTCGTTTTTGGAACGTGTCACAGGCATCAAGGGCGGAGAACCAATTGGCAAGTTCAACCGCAATGTGTTGGTCGCTTTGACAACAGTGGCAGTCAACTTCTCTGTCCTTGTCAATAAGGAGAAGCTGCTGAATCCCGAACAACGACGACGGCTGGTCACTGTGCTGGGTACTATCCTCAAGGACCAGACCGATTCAGAGGTTCTCTATCGTGCACTGGTCGCTCTCGGCACTATCCTCTCAACTTCCAAGGATGAAGCCAAGAGCTTGGGGGTGGCGGCATGGGTAGAAGGAGCAGCAAGCAAGAGTTCGGAGGAACGGATCAAGGGAGTTGCGAACGAGTGCTTAAAGGTAATCCCGCGATAAACCTAGAAGAAGAGACAGCGGTCGAGGGATCAGGTATAAAGAAAATCATGAATAGAAATGAAGCACGATAGGATGACATTCGGCGCAAAAGCATAATATACAAAGACTTGGCAAGTGTGAGATCATATCACGTTGCTCTATATATATATGGTATAGATATATATATCTATATATACACGATTCATTTATAAAATAACCACCATCTTTGAGCTCGAGCAGTTAAAGTAACGGTAATGAGATATACAGGGGGTTTAAATAAACATGGCCTCGCCCCCAATTTTCGTGAAAACGCCCAACAACGCCATGTCCTGTTCCCACGCTAGGAGAGAGGGAAGAAACAAATAAGGAAGAGGGTACCAACTCTCGTCAACAGAGTGAGGATCCAGGGGTATATGTTAATTATGCGGAACAAAAGAAAATGACAAGAAAAAAAGAGAAAAGCAGAGCGAGAAATATCAGAAATATCATCTAGCCTCCATTCCCCCTTTCATCACAGCGCCATCCACATCGCCCCAGCAACAAGCGGAAGCCAGCCCGCCCAGCTGAATTTTAGCAGCGACTCGGCAGAGGACGTCGTCGTAGAGACCACGTCGAGGATGGGCTCCTGAGTGGTGATTGTGTAGATTTGGGAGAAGCCGAACTGCGTCGAGTTGAAGCAGTTTGTTTCGTTGACGATGGGAATGCGGGGGTCACCTGGCTCGGCGAAGATGATGTCGACGCACTGTGAAGAAAATTCGATTAGCTTTTGAAATAGACCCTATAGATTTTCCTTTCCCAAGGGATAGATCAGCGAGGCAAAGACTTACAGAGTACAGAGCCGCGCCGTGTTGAGCCAGCTCAACAACTTGAATTGTCGCCCGATCGCCAGCGGAAACATTTGCGCCAGCAGGCAGAGGAACCTGGGGCAAGCAGACGGTTCCGGGATAGGGATTGTTGGTCGGTCCATTGAGCATGAATGGCTTGACCATGATGTTGGACATGTTTGGCGGGCCGCCGTCGGGACCGTCAGTGCCATATCCGAGGTTGATCTGGAGCTGAGCTGTCAGATGGCCACGAAACCAGCCGGGCTGGAAGGAGACGGCGCCGCCGGTTGTTGGCCAGTATGTTCGGTTTCTGGTTGTTCCTATGCCACCGCCTGGTTCATTGTTAGTTTTTTGTATTGTCTTGATTGGATGTGGAGCGAGGCTGGTGTTAACTGACATGGATACATCCACTGCATGCCGTACGGAAACGTAGCGTTTGTGATGAGGTTGTTGCCGCGCCATCCTGGGTATACTATGATGCTATGGGCCTCGATGAGGGCCGTCAGGGCGAGCGTGAGGAATAGTGATAGCCTCATATTGAATCGTTTATATGCGTATGTATGTGTATGTAACTGTCTCCCGTGTATATGACGTTCTACCGGCTTGGCAGATGGCAAATCGCTGCGTCTAGAAATTAATTTCAAATTCGCTTTGCTGGTATGCTAGTCCGAAGCCTTCCGTCGTATATATCAAAGAGGGAAACTCGGTAGTTGCTGTGTATGTAGATGTATACGATCAAATCGTAGATCGGCTATGATGTCGCTTCCGATGTCGTCCGTCCTGGTTGATTTTCCTCGTCGCAGGGTTCTCCTCTTTCTTTTTGTGTGGGGCGACTCCAAAGGCCCAGCCTTCTCTTCTCTCCTTTGATATATAGCAGCCTCAAAAGCCACAAATCTCAGAGCTCTCGTCCAGATAGACAGAGCGTCAAAGGATTTGTCTTGGGACAATCGACTTGTTGTTGACGGAAGCCAAGGACGGAGCGGGTAGAAAAGAAGATGGAAAGAAGAGGCGTGCGCAACCGGGAGGTCTTAAGAACGGTCTCTGGGGGCCAAAAGCGAACCAAGGTCCGCTCCGGCATGCACACACAACACCGCAGAGAGTGACAAAAGCGCCATTGCAGCCGCCCAAGCTATTGTCCCCCCCTTCCCTCGACAAGGACAAGGGCGAGGACAGACGCCACCCGAGACGGGTCAGGCTAAGCTAGAAGGCGAAGAAAATTGTGAGTGGATGGAAAGCTGTCTTTCTGTCTCTTGTTCCCCGCTGTGATTCGCGCACAGCATTTGGCGCGGGCTGGCCCAATCAGGGATCCTGGTCCTGGCCCTCACAAGATGCCGACCCTTGCGTTGCGAATACTCCGATTCACGGCTCCCATTGGCCGTTCCACAGAGGCGGGTGATGCCTGGTTCGATACGAGCAGCAGCAACCTTGGGGAGGACGATGCTTGAGAGGGAGAGTAGCGCTTCGTTAGCAGAGGATGCTAACTTGAGCAAAAGAGCAAAGATTTGATTTTCCTTCTTCTTCTCTCGCGTCGTTGGATTAGTCCAGGCAACGCCATGCTTATTCGGAACCATCAAAACTCAATGTTCACGAAGCGAGTAATATTCGTAATGAGGAGTTTAGTCTAAACAGCTTTTGGTAGGACAGCGCCAGGTAGTGCGGCAGTACTCCCAGATCGTAAACCGCGGCGCACAACTACTCGAATGCGACAACTCTCCTCGTTCTCCTCGTTCTTCCACGGCAAAGCTAAGGCGGGCTGCGAATCCAGCGCTGCCGGCAGGCCAATGAGCGGCCTGTGGCGTCTCGGAGGCGTCACAATGCTGATGTGAGAATCGTTCTTGGTTGGCCCACCGAGGAATTAAGCGCCTGACCCTGGTCTCGCGTGCGGTGCCTGCGGAGACGCCCCCGTCCAATCGCCATCTGGATGGAGTTGGTGCAGAAGTTGCGAGATGCAGAGCTGTAGATTGTGATGCAGGGCTCTCACGGGAGATGGGCCAATGGTAGGCCGCGGGATGGACAGACTCGACGAATTGTCTGCTTCCGTGGATCGATATTTCGCTGCGGGAAATACATAGCACGATGCCTGGAGGTGTTTGGTAGGGGACTGTGGAGGTAGGAGGTCAATGTGATTGTTGGTTCCAGCACGGGCGCATATGCATAGTCAAAGTGATGTGATGGAACGATGTCGTGGTGATTATTTCGCTCCTTTCACCTCCTCGGACCTCGTTGCCGACCGTATCGCCGCATTTATCGCCCCGTCGTTCGATTTATTGCCGCCGCTTGGTTTGGAAGCGAGCTGTCCGGAGTTTGACGTTTGTCTCTTCAGGCTCATTCCGGCAAATATGCCATCTTGTGATGCCGGAGTCAAGCGTCTGACACCCCTAGCTGCTAACGGAGTAGTCTCTTGCATCCCAGAGCAACGTTCGATCGGCCGATATGCGATTTGCTAGCGGGCTTGCTATCCGCAAACCAGCTGCTAGTAGCTGACATTTGCCAGGCGGAAGTGGGGACTGGAGGCTGTAGTCGAAGTGATTCTTGTTTGGGATTTCATGATGACTTCATCTCCTGCGGCGAGATTCTCTCGGCTTTTTCGTTCCCTAGCGGGCTGGTTTGGTGGAATGTAGACGCCGGAGTCTGAAGCGACCCCAGCTTCTAGATTGTTGTCAATTAATCAAGCTTCTAGCTCCTCAGCGCGGAGCTGGAGGCAAGAGCCACACACCTTATCAGTCAGGTGCCCGACGAGGATTACGTGGCCATCAAGGGCTCTTTTGGATCTGCAGATACTGTAAGCATAATTGTTGAAAGGTAATGGCAACACGTTGCGATATACAATTTCTCTTTGAAGGATAGAGCTACGCAGCTGTCGCGCAAATACGTTGGCATCTCGAGGTGAAAGTGCAAAGCTGTAGTTTTCGCATTGGAACCGCCATTCTAGTCTGACTTTCGATTACTATTCTCCCATCGTCTCAGCAATGATACACCTCCAAGTCTTCCTTTGAACCAACTCCCAATCCGACTCTACTCTTGATCACCCACACTTCCAATTGCATTGTCTCTCAGTCAGACTCTGCTCTTTTCACTCACACTTTCAACTGGAATGAGGGTGCGGCATCCAAAAGACTTGGGTTAGTCCTCACTGGCACGTCGAAAAGATTCAGGTTTATTGAGGCTAAGATGCCTGAACTTTCAAGCGTCTCTGAATGTCCGAATGGACTAGATTGCTGCGTTTGGCTGAGGGGCAATTCAAAACCGGCGCACCAAACAGGCAAAGCTTGGGCCCAAACGCGAAGAAAGCCGAAGTTGGTCGTGTTAATTGCCCAAATGCTGACGAAGGCCAAGATAGTTGGCTGAACACAGATTGCGGCGGTTGTCTGAGGGGATTTTGCGGCCGTGATAAACAGGCAGCGGGCAAAGGCAAAGTAGAAGAGACGGAGGTGAAAGAAAGCCTTGTAGAGATCTGTTCGTCTTGCTATATACCATTAGTTTTGGGAACAAATGCCAAGATACTGACGCATGGATACTCACAATGCCGCTGCCCCAAGGCATCTTTGCTCGGAAATGTGGGAAACCATCTGTTGTCTCTACAGACACTTTGCCGCTTGGCTCATCATTGTGAATCGAGGTAGTCGAGCTGTCTCCCGGTCCAGATGATTTCCTGAAGTAGCAGTCTAATAGATTTGTTAGGCCACGCCCAATGATCTGGAGTGGGTAGAACTTACTTCTAGAGCAGGAATGAAGCACAGATATTCGCAACCAATGTGCATTGCCAGGTCCCCAAATAGGTTATTCCACTCCTCTAGAGTCAAGCGAGGTGACGTAGCTTGGTGATGAGCATGTTTGTCTCGTTGTCTTGTTGGTAGCGTCTTCGGGTGCTGTGAGCCAAGGGTAGTGGGTGTGTTGCGAGTAACACTGTCTAGCTCGCCAGCAGTCGAAATAGAAAAGCTGTGACTGTTGTTTCGAACCCTGCTTCGCATGAGGCGTTAGCATCATACATGAGAGGAGAAAAAAGAAAGAAGATACGCACCTGAGAATGGCATCGAGGGACAGAGACACAAAGAAAAGAGGCGGTTTTTTGTCGCTGATGTTTTCGTTCCCTTGCCTCAGCTTGTGGGGGGTGAACGACGTCGGGAGAGGAAGAAAGGAGGTGGTTTGTTGTTGTCACCGATGTTGTTGTCACCGATGTTGTTGTCACCGATGTTGTTGCTCTCTCTCTCCCCCACCTATGTTGTGGGTAGAGGGAGAGAGAGAGAAAGGTCGGTTTATTGTTGTTCTCCCCCTCCCCCGTTTTGTGGGGGGTGAACGACGTCGGGGGAGGGGGAAAAGATGCAGTGTGTTGATGCTGATGTTCGTTTTCTCCCACCTCCCCCGTTTTGTGGGGGGAGAACGACGTCGGGGGAGGTGGGAAGAATGAAAAAAGAATAAGAACAGAAGAAGAAAAAGAAGAAGAAGAAGCAAGCTCATTGCTCGTGGCAGAGCAATGAGTTTGTGGAGGAAGAAATGGAAACGGGAGAGGGGAGAGGAGAGGGGAGAGTTTTGAGGGAGGGGTGGAATGACAGTTGGGGGAGGGGGGCGGTGAAGGGGCATTACAACGCCAATGGAAGCTGCATTTAGTGCAGGAGCTCTGCAGGACTCGCCGGCTACAGGTAGGTACTCTCACAAACCAGTTTCTTCGTCGTCGTATTCGGCAGGCTATTGGGGGGGAGGCAGTTGATGCCTGGTGCCCCTGAGCCTGCCGTCTCAGCATCTGCTCAAGGGGGATGCCGTTACATACAGTACAAGGCCAACCTAGAGATGATGCTGGAGATGGTATGTAGCTACTATATAGTTGCAGGTATCCATGATCTGAGATCAAGCCGCGCTCTTTACAAGGTGTGGCAGCTACTTGAAGTTGGAGTGGGGTATCGCAGCACACAGGAGTGTTGTCAGTAAACGCCAGATGTTTGCAGCTGTAGATTCAAATCATTGTAGTGGCATGTTCTTTCTCAAAGCACAAACACGGACTCTCTTGACACACGATGTATCCCAGCAGTCCTGTATGAAGCATCAAGGATGCATCATGTTGCGCCTACGAAGCACTCGACGTCCGACTGAGAAGGCATCTGGCCCTTGTGCGATCAAAATGACGAACATGACGAACAACAAGGCAGCAGATAAACCTCGAGATCCGTTTATCGTCACTCAACAGATGGAATCCAACTTTGGTACACTGTCGACTTGAACAAAGAAAGGAGGCGACACCCCCTCACCATGTAGCCCAGGGGAAGGAGTCGTTCAACTACCTCCTGAGGTAGCGAGTGTCTGTCGTCATCTTCGTCTTGTCAAGCTCTTTATCGAGATCGTACGTACCTAGGGGTAGTAGATACTTCCTGGACAGCTTCAATTACACCTTGAGGAGATGCTGTCGACTAGCCCTCCATGTCTCCAGTACGAACCCGTGCAAGCAGGCGCTCTCATCACGCGGCAGCAGCATGAACTCGTGGTGGCAGACCGTACCCTCTACTCGCTCAACTCCCATTGCACCCAAGCCATCAGGGACAGAGACGAAGAAGCTGCCTGCTTGGCTTCTGGTAGGCGGCTGCAACACATGCAAACGCCGGTCCATCGCAAGCCCTTGCTGATTCCATCTTTGCTGACGACCTACTTTGAATAGTTCCCAGCTCGAGCAAATAACCGCAACCACGACACCCAGCTACTCCTCCCGAATCTCTCCCACGACCGGGCAGAGAAAATCCAACGGCTTTCCTCTTGCCTCCAAGCACGAGAACGTTCTACAGGCCCGACTATGACGACTTCTACCTACGAGATGATCGATCGATTCGACAGGCCATGTCGACTTCGTACACAGACGCCGTCAGAACTCAGTCTAGAAATGGGTCCTGCCTGGAACAGCCTATAGAAAAGCCCCTTCAACGTTCGTACATGATGTGTGGTATTTTCCAGCACAGTCCATCAGAAGGCCACAGCGGCAACTGCACCCAGGACAAGTCTTTGACGCATGCCAAGCCCAGGTAGATGGATGATACCTGCTTCTTGGATTAACCTAGCTCGAATCCGTGACGATGAATTGCATCTTCAATGCGTCCTTCGCTTGGTATGTCCCTTCTCTCACGTTATTCTTTTGCAAGTATGGAGACAACCCCATCCAAATAACAACTCCTCCCTCCAAGATGTTGCGGCAAAACGGCAAGGGCATCACGATCAAAGATACGCAACAGGCCCCTTCCACCGCAGATGGGACTCGGAAATTGTTCGACTTGTACGATTTTGGTGCGACAACCTCCATTGCGGATGTTGTACGTACGGGTAAACGCTTATATCCTGATTCATACCTACACGACGCACCTTATTCTCCGAGAATGCATCTACACAAAGAGGCTACAGCCATTGAAGTTCTCCGGACTCGCAGAAATCAGCCCACGGGCAGCATGGTAGAATACTCTTGATATCACGTCGCTGCCCAATTGATTGCACGTGTGTTGTTGTCAGCAAGCAATGATCTACAAATGCTGTGGGCCGAGTATGGAACCATGGTCCCGGTAAGCTGAAAAGAATTGTGCTGCCTATCTCAAACTTTAGACTCAACGGCATTCTCCACCACCGTGAGCTCGGATTTCCCTTTCAGAGCGGAGTCAATGCTCCGAATTATATTTATTTGATAATATGGCCATTTTTCTGTATTTCTCTGCAGCTGCTTACGATTACATGTACGTAGCATTACCGCTCTTGGCAAAGACCAAACACGAATGCCGCAGATCATGACGTCGCATATGCATAAGTGAAAATGGTGATAGCAATTGGCATGAAGGATATTTGAAGTCGACAATTGCCATTGTAGCGCCCGATATGCACCCTGCGAGCTACCACGAACCGCTGTGAGATCTGGTATTTGAGGAAAGCAACAATGTCTACAAGACTAATTTCTCCTTGTCTCAATTCTCTAGGTCGCTGCAGAGTGCCAATTGCCGGGCTAAGGAGATGGCCAGCAGCTACTAGCAGAGCAACTCTTACAGCATACAAACCACCGACAGTCTCTCGCCATAACGAGCGCTGTTATACTACAGCCGGCGAGAGCGGTACCAACGTTACTGGACTACCAAAGGAGGCCGCAGTCGGTACCAAGAGGTTTTCTGACTTTGATCTTGCCGGCAATGCATTTGTCGTAACAGGAGGTGCTCGAGGCTTAGGTTTGGCCCTCGCAGAAGCACTTGTTGAGGCAGGCGGCAGAGGTATCTATATACACTTACTTTCGCAAAGAATCGTTCAAGTCTGACCGTTGCACAGTTTACTGCCTTGATCGACTACCAGAGCCTGATCAAGAATGGCAAAGGGCTCAGCAGCGCGTCGTTCCTGAATGGGGTGGCACGTTAGAGTATAGACAACTGGATGTGAACAACACGGCTGAACTCAACAAACTCATGGAAGAGATTGCTTCTGAGAATGGGGGGATACAAGGCGTCATTGCTGCTGCCGGTATACAGCAGCTTACCCCCGCCATAGACTACACGGCAGAAGACATAAACAAAATGATACAAACCAACTATACAGCGGCATTTATGACAGCTCAGGCAGCAGCCAGAATGATGCTCAAGTATAAAAGCCGCGGGAGCATCTGCCTTGTGGCCAGCATGTCTGGTTCTGTGGCAAACAAGGGCCTGCTGTCCTCGGCCTACAACTCCTCAAAGGCAGCGCTGATACAGTTGGCGCGAAATCTTGCCATGGAATGGAGCTCTGTCAAAGAAAACGGCGAGGGCGGTATCCGCGTCAACTGCTTGAGCCCGGGACACATCGTTACGCCAATGGTCCTTAAGAATTTTGAAGAGGTGCCGGGCTTGAGAGAGACATGGAGTCAAGAGAACATGATGGGTCGGCTGGCAGAAACGAGTGAGTTCAAGGGCGCTGGATTGTTCCTCATGAGCAATGCCAGCACGTTTATGACTGGAAGCAACCTGGTTATCGACGGTGGGCATACAGCCTGGTGAAGAGCAGGATGGAAATACCACTCACTAATTGGCGTCGGAGTCGTTAGAGTAGAAGAGTACGAAAACATAGAGAATGCTTTAATATCTTTTCAAGGGAGCTGCATATTTCTAGGATGTGATATTAGCAACACGTTTAGACGTAAAAGTAAGGCTCCTATCTGGTGAGCATCGAATGCTGAAGTGCTTGCGACAGAAGCCCTCCATCACGGCTTCGTCGTAATGAGGAGGATAAGGTGAGATTTGAGACTTACCTCCCGCAAACTATCTTACATTCCTCTGTCATACCAAAATCATCTTGTGCGACAGCTACGTTGCCACATCGTCAGATTGGTGCCAGTAGAAAGCAACCAACAGCCAATTCATTCTAGTGGCGGCGGGATCTGAAACAGAGTGACCCAACGCTGGAGAGAATCGTCTTACCCCCACCACTCAGAAGCTAGATCGTGCGTTCATAACTCCGTCATTAAACAGCGGCAAGCAAATTTTTTCTCGTCGCGAATTCTTATCTTCGGTGCTTCCTACATCTCCTTACTATCTCGATTGTGCTCCATCCTATCTTCCTAGGGGCTTGGCAGGCTACCCTGTAACACATAAACATGACTCGGGTTGACGTCAACGACATCTTCTTCGGTGGAAGTGCTCCGGTAATCATCACAGCAACAAGTAACCAACACTATTCCTTCGTCCTCAAGATTGTCACCAACTAAATTCCTCGGACTAATTAGCTATTAACATTGAATTGCGTTGTCAGAATACCCGCGTCGTCTCGGGTTGAAGCTCGAAACTATTCCTGACATAACGAAACGAAACTTTCAGTCTGCGAAGTCGATCCCCACTCTTTGTTGAGCAACAACACAGCATTTACCTTTCAGATGACTTCAAGATAACAGATATACATTCTCAAAACTTTAAATATTCCCAAGGATATTTGGTGACCTTCGACGTTTACATGAATTCCTTTACATCTTTTACCATCTACATTACACTCTTGACTTTCAGCTTTGTGTGCTACTCGCATATAAAATGTCTGGCACGCCCTACTCACAGCGCCATCTGAATAGACCGGCTGTCCAGCAACGGACGGAATCACTTCTCCCGCCACATGAATCTGAGGCCATCACCAGCATCCCAGTTACCCCAGGAATCTCTCAGGGCACATACGGCGACCCCAACGATGGAATCCCAACGTCAAGGGGGGCCCAGTCTCAATCTCAATCTGGCAGGCAGGAGTACTTCCCTCGACGACCAGCCAACAGGGCGCTTGCTCAGCCGTCTACTTTGTCGCAATTTGGTGATGGGATTCTTGCTGGATCGCGTCATGGCGAGGTTTCTTTAAGCGGGACTGTCCTCTCTGCCACATTTACTCTGCCTCAGCTGCTGCGATATCGCAAAGGAGAGAAATGGGCAAGTTTCCCAAGCCACAACAAATCCAATGGAAGACAAAACTAACATCGAACAGGAATTAGAGCACAAAAACCATTGTTCTACCCATCTAGACTCGCTCGCATATCTCTCCTCGAAAGAGAGTCCATGGGATCACACAGTCATCGCGTGGACTGGGGAAATATATCCTGTGTCAGACGATGCATCATCTTCGCACGAACAACTCCAAGAATCCAACCCGGCGTCAACGACTACCTCGCTTGGTGGGCACTCGCAAGGCAACGACGACATCGTTTCCGCAGAGACATACATTTCCCGCAACAGCAAAGCAGCCCTTGAAGAGAAGCTGTATAATGACCACATGCGGACCTTGCCAGTCTGGCTTGCAGACGACCGCGATATCACGGACGATGGAATCAAGCTGAAGCAGCAATCAAGATGGAGACGCTATGCCGAACATGATCTCTGTGCATTGTTCCACTACAAGCAACGTCCTCCCACAGATGGTCGTCAAGCGGAGACTAGGTGGGACGACTACCACCGAATGAATAAGGCATTTGCAGATAGAATCTGCCAAGTATACAAGCCGGGCGACATGGTGGTGGTTCACGACCATTATTTGATGCTTCTGCCAGAACTCCTTCGGCAGCGTCATCCAGATATGCACATCGTCTTCTTCCTCGAGTCGCCTTTCCCATCTAGCGAGCTCATTCGATGCTTGCACCGGCGAGAACGGATATTGAACGGGATTCTTGGATCCGATCTTATCTGTTTTCAAGCCTTCCACTTTTTGCAGCACTTTGCCAACTCTTGCACCAGAATTCTTGGCTACGATGCCAACAAAGGATGGGTTGAAAGTGCTAGAGGACGAGTTCATCTGACTGTGCTCCCATCAGGAATCAATATTTCTAAGATAACAACCTTAGGTTTCTCACCCGCAGTCGACAAAATGCATGAGGAACTGCGTAAGCTATACAAAGGGAAAAAGGTCATCATCGGCTGCGACACGATGAGCCGCCTAGGAGGAGTGCACAAGAAGCTCCAGGCTTTCGAATGCTTCCTCGAACGATATCCAAGCTGGCGGCACCACGTCGTCCTGGTGCAAATCACAAGCCCGGCCACAATGGAAGACGATGACGGCGATAATATGCTCTATGCGCGCCAGGTCAACGACATGGCTAGCTCAATCAATCAGACCTACGGCTCTCTCGACTTCACCCCCGTTCAGATACACACTCAAAGACTATCGCAGGAGGAGTATTTTGCTGTTTTACGACTCGGAGACATTGCCGTCAACACATGTGTGCGAGAAGGCATGAGCACGACTAGTCTGGAATATATCGCGTGCCAAAGAGAGAGCCACGGGCCCCTCATCATATCGGAGTTCAGCGGAACGGCCAGTAGCTTGGAAGAGGCAATTCGAATCAATCCGTGGGACGTTGGCCAAGTGGCTGATGAGATTCACAATGCTTTGACGATGTCGCAGGAACAGCGAACTCGTATGCACAGGGCTCTGTATCAGCGCGTTGTGGAGGGAAACGTTCAACTTTGCGTTAGCACCATGCTGCGACGACTGATCAAAGTGCTCAAACTTGACGAAAGCCATAACAATAGATAGAGACGGCAGCTTTTCTTGCAAAGGTAGCCACAAGAAGATAGAATGAGCGTGAGATTGAAGCCATCGAGTTTTAGTGTGTACACACTAGCAGCTTAGTTACACATAATTTAAACCGTGAACAGTACAAACACCTCCACACCATTCGTGAATACTTGACAAAGTTACTCAGTAGAAGGATTTGGAGACACCTTCTTGTTGGGAAACTTGCGAAACAGGTCAGCAACGTGATCGATTGGCGCGGCAAGCAGTCCCATGGCAGTCTCAAACGGCGGATGTTCACCAGCGCTCGGGTGGCTGCGAGTCGGCACAAAGGCCTTTGTCCAACCAAAAGACGTGGCCATTGATGCCGATTCTCCTTCGACAGTCTGGAGCTTCTCTTCTAAAGTAGGCAAGTCCCGCTCCTCCTCTTCCTTGATGTGTTCCGAGAGAGGCCCCCAGAGTTTCTGCAGCTGATTGACATAGTCTGGGTCGGAAGCCTTCATGTTCTGAAAAGCTTTGAACAACTCCTTGACCTGCATTGGCGTCATCAGTAAGTCATCTTCATGATAGACATGTGTGACTGGATTAAAACTTACCACAGCGTGCTCCTTCCGATCTTCCTCTGCCATGGATTTGCCTTTCTCTCCCAAGTATTTCTCAAACGCAGGATAGACCACCAGCTCTTCACCAACAGAATGGCGAGCTAGCTCCCAGGTGAATTGGTTTCCATAACGGTCTTGATGGTCGTGATTTCCCGGATTGTTCACCACTTCATTGTAGTACTCTTCGAGCTCACGATGATCTTTGATGATTGCCTCGGAGATGGTAGACATTCTGACAGCCTGCTGAATGCTTCGACTGGCAAGTAAAGGAGAGAAATATTTACTACACTGGCGCAACTGGAGAGAAACTGTGCGCACCTTAAACATTCTTAGTTGAAGTGTGGTATGTTTCGAGATGAAAGCAGATTGAGCGGATACAAGGGTGAGACTATTCAACGCCAGGTGTTATATAGCCAACATCTCATGAATCTTGAGAAAATACATGATGCCTTGTCGATTTGATGCGACGAATGAGGAGAGCTTGATTTCAAAATACTGATGAGGTGGTGACGTTATTCCATCGTAAAATTGACACTTTGTAAGACGGGCGACACACGACTTCATAACTATGACGAGGTTAATTGCTGCATTAATTTTATATGATCAAATACTCTCTGAGTGCCAAATCTACTCTTGGCGTGATAATATTCGACATTGCATTCACATACCTTTCGGACGCTTCTCTCCGTGAGATCGCGATGGATCGGTCAACACTGTCACCATCCCTCCACATTATAAGCCCAAGGTGGCGACAATGCGAGCATGAGCGGTTGTGATGTTGGCGGGGCATCGGAACGGGATCTAGCACGCCCCTAAATAAGAGCCAATCTCCAGCCTCAATTCTCTTCATTTCACCAGAAGCGTGGCTAGCCATCGAAGCTCAAGCCCAATTCTCTTTGAACGTGTAGCCGTGTCGCTTACGGCGATCTCGGCGGGTTTGCGGTCGTAATCGAGAACACTTCCCCATCGAATGTAGAAAACTTCCTACTCAGAAAAAGTCAATAATCTATAACAGCTAGTGAAGTGAAAGACAATGCCCAAACCTTGCTTCTACCGCACTTACAGGAAAGAGAGGCATAGAGTGTACGGAGCGCGCAATTTAAAGACGGCCGAGTCTCCCGTAATAAAAAATGCTCTCCCTAATAATAACAACATCCACCTTTGGCATGGAGCAAAAGAATGCTGGTGATAAAATGGCTAGGGGCGAGCAACAACGCTCAATGCCTCTTCTGTCAAAGTTCGAAATGAATGATCAAGTTCTCTGCTTTGAGTCGCACAAGACAATTGCATTCGATATTGAAAGGCACTGGATGAGCATGTTGAAGTAAATAAAGCAGTCTTTGAGTGTTGCTATCTACCTACTCTAGCAATCAACTTGTCTGCGTTCGAAGGAGAGGTAGATGGTGACTTGAGGCCTCAATAGATCCTCCAATCATGAAGTGTATGGTGACGCAACTCTTGATAGTTGGTTGGACATGAGCTGGACTCAACTCCCATGCTGGTGCGCTGCCACCTTCTCCAGAGCTACAGCTGCATCCTTTTCTCTCCCTGCGTATCCAGCCATCATCTTGGAGGCCCGGGGGAGCTCGGAGGATTTCTCTGCGTCGTCGGAGCTCCCCCGAGAATGGAGCTTTGGAGGCTGGGGGGATCTCTAGGCTTCTTCTGCGTCTTGCGAGCTCCCCCTGCCTATGTACCCTGCAGGCGGGTGTGAACCTTGGCCCGGCCAGGCGGGCAGGGTCTGTCTTCTCCCCCTCTTCCCTCCTCTCCCTCCTCTCCCCCTCTCCCCCCTCTCCTCCCTCTATTAATGGCTGGAAGAGCCCAGAAGCTCTGCTGGGTCCGGTGCGCCCTCGACGTCCCTGAAAATCCGCGGGAAGGAATTTCTCATGCCAGGTTGTACTCGTGTGATGGGCCATGTTGTTGACAAGGAATGGTACGTAAAAGGCGGGATGAACACCAGAAAGAATAAAGTTAAGATATGTATAATGATACAAATGAAGAATGATGAGGGATAAAATGAAGTCCTTGAGCTCATTGGCCTCTCTGAAAGGAGAGCTGCGATAAATGGTGGACGCAGTTTCGGAGAAGTCGACTTTTTTCGTTGGAGTACACGATGGGTCGTCTTGCTCTGCAGACACCAAAGGTATCGTATCAGGCAAGTTGTTTCTCTCCGAAGTCGGGCTCGAGAAAGGCGCCAAAGACTCTTCGAAATCCCAGACATCATCGTTGGATAATGCCCCAAGATCGGCCGGCGAGCTTCGTCTAGTATTGTTTGTGGTCGAACCACGATCAGACCAAGTAAAGGGCTTGGCCAGTTGAGGGCCACGTAGGACTTTACCGTGCACAGGGGGCATGATAAAGGTCGAGAAGGTCGGCTGGTGAGCTTCGTCTAGTGTTGTTTGTGGTTGACCACCATCCGACCAAGCAAAATGATTGGTTGTCTTGCTCTGTAGACAACAAAGGTATTGTATCTGGCAAGTTATTCTTCTCTGAAGTCGGGCTCGAAAACGGAGCCAAAGACTCTTCGAAGTCCCACACATCGTCACTGGCCAGGTGAAGGCCGCGTAGGACTTTACCGTGCACAAGGGGCATGGTAAAGGTCGAGCAAAGATTCTTCGAATCCCCCACGTCGTCATTGGATAATTCACCAAGGTCAGCCGGTGAGCTTCGTCTAGTGTTGTTCGTGGCCGGATGCTGGTCGTGGTCGAACCAGCATCCGACCAAGCAAAGGGCTTGGCCACTTGAAGGCCGCGTAGGACTTTACCGTGCACAAGGGGATGGTAAAGGTTGAGCAAGCTGAATGTTCTCAGGAAGGATAGCGTCATTGACAACAACCGGACTGCCTTTTTCCGACACACTGAATTGTCTTGACAGACGTCTTCTCTTTGCCCCGTGTTGTTCGGCAAAAATTGCCCCAGGATAGATCCCGGGTGCGTAGGACTTTACCGTGCACAAAGGGCAGAATAAAATTCGAGGAGGTCGAGAAGGTGGGCTGACGAACTCCTTCCTGTGCTGTTCATGGTAGAGCCATGCTGCTGACACGGAATGGTCTGTCAGAGGCGAGATGAAGGCCAGAAAGAATCAAGGCCACGTAGGACTTGTGCACGATAACGGTCGAGAGTGTCAACAGGCAAACATCATCTGGTGTTATTCGTGGCAGAATCACAGTCCGACCACAAAAAAGTCTTGGCGAGCAGTTGATCTTTGCCAACAAGGATAGTTCCTGATGCCTGGTCACCA
This sequence comes from Trichoderma atrobrunneum, assembly GCA_003439915.1. Lineage (NCBI taxonomy): Eukaryota > Fungi > Ascomycota > Sordariomycetes > Hypocreales > Hypocreaceae > Trichoderma > Trichoderma atrobrunneum. The sequence continues at coordinate 11,937 of PNRQ01000118.1, read as the reverse complement.
AGGAAGGATTTATTGACCCTGCAGCCCGGGCTGGCCGTGCCGCTGCCTCTCTCTCCCTCCCTGGCGCGCTCCAAGGGCCCAAAGTCATCTGCATTGATGGGTGGACAGGATTAGACTCGCTCGATCTGCTCGGAATATCTGATGCACATACCGAAAAAAAATGATGGCACTCCGAGCCCCCAGTTTCTTCTGTTCACCTCAGGTAGTGAGGCCATGCCAGAATGCACTCCACCAAGTCAACCTCTGGGATGGTCCATGCAGCCGAGTCCCTCTTCGCACCCTTCCGCGCTTCTTCCATGAATCTCTCCTGATTCAGTTGAATGAGATCGTACAAGACGAGGTGCGCGTGTAGGAGGTCCTCGTCAGTGAGCAAGTCATTTGGGAATTTCGGGGCGACCTTTCTCAGCTCTTTGAGGATCTCCGGTCGTGTGTCAAGGGTTTTCAGGCAGGGTATCCGAAGGCGGAGCTGCAGATCTCGTCTGTCTTGGCAGGATCAAACTGTCACACGCCTCGTCTTCCCATCGTGGGTTCCGCGGCCCTAGTTTTTCGTCGGGGAAGACCCTCTCATCCATGTGGGTTACTACACATTTGGTTTGGGCGTCTGTCCTGGTCCATTGAGCTGTGTTGAGGACCTCTGCATCCTGGCATGCGTGTTGGGCTTTGCACGTAGTCTAGGTGCCATGGTCGAAGATGTCACGAAAGACCAACGGCCAAAAGAAATGGGTCGGTGGCCAGAATTGGGCTCGTGGGCATTCCGATCTTCCGCAAAGTTCATCTGTATGCGTTTTAGCGGTTGATAATGTTGATAGGGTCGGCAAAACAAACCTGTACCTTCGGGACAAGGATTGGCTCCAGGTGCTGCCAATACTTCGACAGCTCCTGGTGGGGAAAGCAATTCAACAACGAATCTCTCGGGTAGCCTTCAATGTCGCTGAAGGAGTTGACAGAGCCTTCTGTGTGACCACGAGGCTAGTCATGGGCTGCTTGGGGGAGTGAAGTACTGCCACGTGAAGACTCCCTCTGTGGGTGTGAAAGCTTGTGGTCTTCTTGGCTATCATGGGATTGGCCAAGATGTTGCGTCGCCGCGGCTGCTGCCGAGGAGCAATATCCTTGCGCGAAGCCTTGCCTCACTTCTTTCTCTCTCGGACATACTCGCAGCCAAGGCCGAATGCTGATAATGATTAGTACATTTCTGTGAAGGCTACTTTGCATGTGGGAAGGCAAGGTGTCATACCTTTGAAATGAGCACAAGGGCATGAATCATCTGATCAGCCCAGATGTCATGGCACAGGATCTACAGCCAAATGGCCGTCAAATGATCTGTCGAAGCGGATCTGTTGGTTGGCAATGGACCGAATGTGACAATGGCAGTTGGTGTGATTGGCTTCGGCAGTTGCCAAACAGGAGCACAGCAAAATGCTGCCAGGAATGCGGATTACAGAACGCAGCGAGCCATCGGCTCTTGGAACACACCTTGTGTCTGCGAACACTCCGACCGGAGAGTATAGGTGCCAAGCACAAGACAGTTGTTATGCTTCAGGACAACAAGAGGAGTCGGCGTGATCCTCTGATGAAGAAGATGGATGCGAGTCCTGAGATCCGAAGTGCTGGTCTTGTAGGCCAGCATATGAGCTTCTGCCACTTCTCCCACTGCTTCCACTTACTGCTTGCTACCTCCGCTGCTACATCTAGAGCCACCATTGATCCCGTATGTAGAACGAGTGATGGTCAAGAGAAGCAAGGAGAAGACAGAAGTCTTGGACGCCGAGTAATGAAGAAGATGAATCCTCGGGAGTGACAAATAGTAGAAGGAATCATCTCCCACGAGTTTGTTGAGTGGTACAGAAGGTGCGTAGATGGAATGAGACTCTGTAGCAAAGAGACTCATTGCAAATGGCATCAACCGAGTTGTTGGTTTGGAAAAGTACGATGTCTAGAAAGGAAAGGTTAGTTCATGCAGCCAACAGAGTCGACAGTAACACACCTGGAAAGTGAAGTTGTGAAAAGAGCAGACCGGCGGCAGAGTCTGAGCCACAAGAAGAAACAGACTACTAGAGTGGAGGACACGCAATAGAGGCCGTAGACAGATGAGCAGAAAAACCAAAGAGAATGAGAAGAACCATGATGACGAGGCTGTGTTGACATGGCTGAGGTTGCCAATTCTCTAGAGCAGGCGGCATGAAGGTAGGAAGAGGGAGATATTGTCCAACTGACAACTCAATGCTCATGGAGAACACGGTGGTGCTGTGCTGTTTAAGAGGAGAAGAAGAGAATGCTGAGGAAGAGAAAAATAAACAAGAGGAAGATGAGAAGAAAGAGGGGAAAAGAAAAAGAGAGAGGAAGACTCGTAGCGAGATCAGGTGCTTGTGTCTGTGCACCCTCTTTCCCTCGCCTACTAATCCTCCAGGCCGCGCAATCATTATGACCAAAAGAGAAGCACTAGCTGGACTTTCTATCACAATGAGGCGGTCAGAGTGCCTCTCTTGCTCTTTGTACGGCATCTACCCATTCAACAACGTCATCTCGGTGCTCACCTGCCTGCCCATGCCCCTGATTGAGAGCAAGAGTGAAGAATCCGAAGCGAGGCTGGACCGATCGAGACCGATCGATCGATACTACAGGGAAACTGGGCCAGCGGTGTGTCCCCAAAAGCGTACAAAGGTCTGCAGGCGTTTTGTTGGGAGAGAAACTGCCAATGCAAGTATGGTTGTTGGGATTGAAAAGCCGAGTCTCGAGTCTAATAAGGGTAACTACCAGTGTCATGCAAACACCTGCCCAGACCAGTCGAATCTACTCTATTTCTCGCTGTACCCATACAATCCTGCCTCGATTCCCTTGATCTGCAAAGCCAGAAGTCTCGAGTAGTAACGGCATAGCGCGAGATTTCCTCCATGTACCCAGAAGCCGGGATGTCCACTCTGCTGCCAGATGCTGCGAAGCTCTCCTCCAGTGCCAATGCCCCATACATCGTTTACCTTGTCTGCAACAGCATCTCCAAGCATCACTCGAGTCTTGTCACGCATGTTGCCGTATCCTGTAGCCAGAATGATCTCGTCTGCCTCTAGTTCACTGCCATCTGCGAAACGCAAACCATGGGGTAGCACCTCGGAAACCTCCTGTCCAGACTTCATCTTGATCTTGCCATCGATAATGAGTTGAGAGGCACCAACGTCAATGTAGTAGCCTCCTCCCCATTGGAAGTACTTGTAGAAAAGACCAGCACCGTCTGGCCCAGTGTCTACCTTGAATCCAACGCGCAGGAGCCCTTCAAGTATGTCACGATCATTCTCTGCCTGTCTCCTAGCAGTGGATATCTGATACGTCTTGAGAAGAGCAAGCGAGGCGCTATGGATCAACAGGTCGACATCTTCCACCGGCGGCCCATTTTCCGAGTAAGCAGACAAAACGATGCCGGTGATGGACTCGGATTTAGTGACAAAGGTGCTTGAGCGCTGAACCATTGTCACGTCGTAGCCCTTTTCGACGAAGTCCTGGGCAATGTCATGGGCAGAATTGCACGACCCAACGACTACCGCCTTCTTGCCTTTGCTGTTCTCTCGAGCACCTGGAAATTCCGATGAATGGCAGATACGATCTCCCTTGAAAGTATCCATTCCCTTGAATTGCGGCACGTACTTGAAGCCCGAATGGCCCGTTGCTTGAATGACGTGGCGTGGACGCAAGCTGTGAGTCTCTACCGAGCCGTCCTCCAGACGCCGGAGCAATTTGACATCCCAGCTACCTTTTGTAGCATCCCAACTGGCTCCTCCAATGGACGTATTGTTCCACACGTTGAGCTCCAGCAGTGTAACATAGGCTTCGAAAAACTCCGCCAGCTTGTCCTTGGGCGTAAAGATAGGCCAATGGGGTGGGAATGGAAGATATGGCATGTGGTCATACCAGACCGGATCGTGGAGAACCAGTTGGTGGTAGCGCTTTCTCCAGCTATCTCCAACGCGGGCGCTTTCGTCAATAATCAGGGCCTTGACTCCCATCATCTTCAATCTGGCCGCTATCGTGAGTCCGGATTGTCCAGCACCTAGGTAGAGAATGTAAGTAAATGCTTTGCTCGTAGTCAAGGTTGATTCGGGTTTGGATAATAATAAAACATTGGGACAGAACGTGGAGATTACTCACCTATGATGACAACAGCTGGATCAGCATTTTTATGCAGCTTCTCTTGCTCTCTTCGTTGAGCCCAATTCTGCCGGCCTTGCTTCATGCCGTGCTCGACTCCATGGGGCCGCCTTTCGTTGATCTGCTCCTTGTAATCTTTGAGCTCCTGGAGAGCTGTATAGATTGAATAGAACTTCCAGCTTCCATTGTCGTTGATAATTCTGCCCACGCCTTTTCCTGATCCAATGACTGTATCAAAGTTGAAGAAAAAGGTTATCCCAATAACTTCGCCCTCGCCATCCAGAGGTCCAATCCTGGGCGCTCGTAGCGCAGAGCTTGTATCTAGAGTAACGGTCTTCAAACGAAACCCATCTCTAGATTTGGAGCTTGTCTCCAGCAGGCTGAGAATCTCCTGGGGGCCTTGTGCTGTGCGAAACTCCCACGTCAGGGCCAAGTGGTCTCGCCAGAAGCCTTGATCGACGAAGAGCTTTGAGACAGCTGCGTAGTCTGCTTTTGCGAGCGATTCGTTCAATTCCGTTACCAACTCAGCGGTAGTCTTGTTCGCATCTAGGTCAGGAGCTGGAGCCAACGCGGACTTGGGGAACACGGCTGGGGAAATGTTGATTGATCCGGGAGCAGAGCGTTCCCAGGTGGGAAGCTGTCCATGGAGTTGAGCAGAACCCATGGCGAAGTAGCCGAGACTAGATGGTACGTAAAGAAAAGGTCAGTTCAATTGCAATCTGATGAAGCGAAAGAAAACTGGTAACTTGATTCTGGGTAACCACCATGTACATGGCGATCCCATGAGGGGAAGTGTTTACTTATAGTGCCGAGGTCGGGAGTTTGCTCTACTCCGCATCGGGGTCTCACGTTATGACGCCAGCCACAGCCAAGTGATGGCTGCACGGTGAAACATTGTTATCTAAGACAAATCAATCTCGGATCTACCACCAAATTCTGCCACGTAATTGAGACAAGCAGCAGATTAGGCTATTAGTTGTACCGCAGACGACTAACTGGATTGGTTCTCCTTGGGTTGGGGGAGTTTGTTTGTTCTCGTAATTGATTGATTTCAAAGTCGTAGAGTCGCATTGGGGGCTATTTTGAAGGCAGCGATATCCCAGGTGATTAGTAGAGGGGCTGACTCTGAACGTGCAAATGCGTAATATGTATTATGATCTCCCTTGTTACTCTACCGTGGCAAGAAATAATACTTCAATGGAGCGGGGGATTACAATGTTGATTGATGCATATTAGTGAAAATCCGGGGTATAATAATCATGGCTGATCGTGGCCGATCGGATCTGACTGTGCGGCATCTAGCTGACTTGCGCTATGCCCGGCAAGGTACCTGCCTAGCTTACTGCGGTGTATTAGTACCTGTTGTGCTAAATGGAGGAAATGTATCGGCATTTGGCGATTACTATGCATATGATGAGTCGTAAAAGTTAATAAAATAAGCATGGCAACTATCGGGAATATGTTTGATTTTATTTCCAGCTCCGATTGATAATATTGATTTTGATAGCATCGCCTCAATCTGTCTTTCGAATAGGGCAACTTTCTACGAGGTGCAGGGTTGGCCCATGCACGCGACGTGCCGTAGCGCATCTCTGCAGTGGAATTTTAGCTTCAGCAACGCTAAAGGCACAGCGCATCACAATGAAACATGTTCCTGCCTACCTTAGTAGTCGGTCCTAGGCACTCCCACAAACCAAACAAATCATACAAGGAAAAAAAATCATACAGAGTGAGGAAATTATCGATAAAAAATATACTCTGTTATATATGTGCCTAAGGCATGAATTTTCATTTTCTTCCCGACTCCAGCTATTTATTTTCTTCCTAACTCCACTTTATTCATTTTCTTCCCAACTCCAGCTTATGATACTTTTGCCTCAAACTGCCACTTTGGGCAGCTGCCAAAGTGAACATTTCTCTTCAAGGTGCGGTCAAACCAAAGTGGTCCGTGCGCTCGCTTGAAATGCCGTGCGCTAGGCCCTACCACACCCGCTGTAGCACCGCTAATCGAGCGCTGAAACCGCTGTACAGTACAGCGCTTCTACCCCACAGCGAGGACTAAAAAGAAAAATCCACCAACGTCCAATGGAGGAATCTCTCCCATCACCCACTCACCCACTCACCCACTCTCGACAACCCACCCTCCGTTTGCATCTGCCCCCCTGAGAAAGTGAAACTCCCTGCAAAGATGTCTGAAGACTGGACTGTAGTCCGGCCTAAGTCTCGTCGTTCGAGACGAGGACAGGGCTCCACCTCCACTTCCAACCCCTTCCCGCAGCCTTCTCGGGCTGTCCCCTATCTTACCAAGGAGGAAATCCAGAAAGACTTTGACAACTTCAACGCTCAGTTTCAAACCTCTCCAGGCGCTGCTTCTCTCCGAGATACCATTACTGAATTCGTCTCTGATGCTTTGGCTGATGGCAACGACAAGCCCGTCACCCAGGCTATCAGCCTGGGTATTGGATCCTTTGATCCTAACGATGGGAGCTGGCAGCTCAAGAGAAGAGCGCATACGCAACTTGCTGCCATGCTGTTCATGGTCCGCTTGCTAGGTACTGTACCATTTCATCTCTCTCAGCTTCCTATTCAGAAATCCAAGATGAACCCTTGATCGCTTCTCTTTCCTCTAATACAATGCCCATCACTAACTTGGCCATGAAATAGAGGAGAAAACCAGCAGCGGGCCCATCAAATGCATCTTCCAGGAACCCATCTTCACCCCCGGTGACATAGCCTTTCTCACTGCAATGGGCCATGAAGTTGTCGATTCGCCCGTCGCCAGCAACTCGGTCAACGCTGGAACCCTCTTCTTCGGCCCCCATTTGTACAAAGAGGTCTACGGCAAGGCGCTCAAGGGAGAGTTACCATCAGTTTGGGTAGGCACTGACTGGGTCGTCTGGTCCAAGTAAGTTTCATTTCTTCCCTCTTCCCCTCCTCCCTTTTCCCTTTTCCTTTTTCCTTTTTCCTTTCTCTTGTCTCAAATCCAGTGGAAAAGAATTCTTCAATATCGCTTCCTAATGATATATATACATGATATTAATCATCTCTAGGACCTTTATTTCGCCGTCCAACGCAGAAGAAGAGCACCTTCTCGCCATTAAGAAGATGCATGAGACGTATAAGCACGTCACCTTCCCAGAAGACGACAAAGACAGCACAATCTTCTTTGCAACCTCCCTCTACCTCAGATACCCAGAGAATCAGGCGGTTGCCTCCGTGGAAGAGGCGGCTGCTGCTGAGATGAACTGCGTCGAAGTCAAAGACGAAATCAAAGAAGAGCCTTCTGAGACTAACAACGTCAGAGTCAAAGAAGAGCCTACTGAGACAAAGAACGTCAGAGCCAAGCAGAAGCCTATTAAGACGTACGGTCTCAAGGGCAAAGTTGAAATCAAAGAAGAGTCTGCTGAGCCGAACGACTTTGAAAGCGAAGAAGAGTCTACTGAGCCGATTTACATTGTAATCAATGATGAGCCTACCGAGACGGATAACTTCAGAGTCAAGCAAGAGCCTGCTGAGACCAACTACGTTGAAATCAAAGATGAACCTGCTGAGACGTATAATTTCGGAGCCAAACGAGAGCCTTCTCAGATCAACTACGTTGAATTCAAAGATGAGCCTATTGAGACGTATAACTTCGGAGTCAAACGAGAGCGTTCTGAGACGACCCACGCAGGAGTCAAACGAGAGCCCTCCGAGATGTGCAGCACCAGAGCCAAACGAGAGCCCACCGAGACGGACGGAGTCTACATCAAACAGGAGCCTCTTGAGTGGCACGAAGTCTACATCAAACAAGAGCCTCTTGACTGATGATTCTTCCAAGTCCCAATCCCGGGATTATCCTCCAAACGTACATAGTATGGGGAGAAACATGGAAAGAAAAGACTGGCAAATTAAAAATGTAAGATAGTAGAACAACAATGAAGATAGAACAAGACCCGAAGTCTAGCAAATAGAGAGAGTGCGTAATAGCACACAAAGAATCGTCATTTCCGTCATGCCTCATCAGCTGTAAAAAGACTTTTGTGCAAAGAAAAACAGGGCTAAATATCAAGACACTTGGTATCGAGAGGGAAAAAAAAAGAAACAGCCCCTTGTCTTCTTTAAACAGTCTTGCCGCCGCAGTCGGGAATCTTGACTCCGTCTTTGAGCTTTCGGTTGGCGTCCATCAGCCCCCATTTGTCCTCCCACTCCTGGCCCGGAGTGTTGTAAATGACCTTCCACGGCTCGTCAAAGGCCTCAAACCAAAAGTAGTTTGTGCCATTCTCGAGCGCCTGGCAGACCCAGTCGCTCATGAAGGTGTTGAGCTCGTCGATGCCGGCCACGGCGGGAGCATCGCAGGTCGACGGACCTCCACAGTCCTTGCCTCCTCCTGTAGGCCAACCCGTCTCGGAGATGACATTCTTGGACTTGTCCGACTTCCAGAATGGACCGTCGTGTTCATCCCAGAAGTTCCAAGTCCAGGCGGCAGCGTCAGTCGCCTGTGTTCCACTAAAAAACGGGTGGACGTTGGCCATGATATAGTCGCTATCAGCGGCAAGAGCTTGAGTCCAGTCATCTCCCAAGTCGGAAGTAGCGACAGGGAGATTCAGGTTCTTCTTGGTGAGATTGGTGCGCACATCGTCGAGGAGCTCGCCAAGAGTAGTGACGGTAAACTGCTGACGAAAGAGCACTTCGTTGGCAACAATAATACCCTCAAAGGGGTCATCGCCGTACTTGTCGAGAATGTTCCACATCTCCTTGAGCTGGCGAGCGTTGGTCGTGGCGTTGTTGTCCTGCCAGACGCCCAGCCACACCTTGATGTCGTTGGTCATCTCCAGCTGGGAGATGGAGTGAAGGACCATCTGAGTCTGGTTGCAGTCAGTGCCGTAGAGACGGATCTTGTTGGTCAGCTGGCTGAGGACGGCCACGTCACGAGTGATGTTGTTCTGCGACGGAGGGTTGGTCAGACAGTCGGGATACTGGGTGTTGAGAGGCGTGTAATCAACTCCGGGGAAGACCTTGTGCAGGTCGGGGTTGTTGAGTAGGTCCTTGATCTCCTGGCTGTTGATGTTAAGATCACCACTGTCGTCATCAGAGTCGCTGCCACTGCCACCACTTCCACTTCCGCTGCCACCCTTGGAGCTGCCGCTTCCGCTGCTTGATTTGCTGCCGTGTTTGCCGACTTGAGTTCCGACGACGCCGCCAACGACGGCACCGATGACTACGAGGACGAGGATGATGATGATGGCCCAGCGCCATCGTTTGGTCTTGGTCGCTTGCTGTGCCATCCAGGCCGACTTCTCCTCGGTGCTACCGTTGTCGAAGAGCATGCCTCCGTGTTCGTCCCCTCCGCCATTACCTCCTGCTGCTGCTTGAGCTATACATACCAAGCTGTCAGCGGATATTCATCCCATGTATATCAAAGCACAGTCATCAATAGTCACAACAGCTAAGTAAAGAAAGAAGGAAGAAGGAACAGGAACCACGTCTGATGTTAAGAATGGAACTCACCATTACGACCCAAGGCGCTCTTGATGGCACCCGCACCCAAGATTCCTCCAGCTGCAACTGTCGCAACGGCAGCTCCCTTTGCTGCTCGATCCGAGTTGGAGGCGCTCAGGATGGAATTGCGTGCGCTACGTCGCGAATAATCCAAACCATCGTCGCCGTCGTCCACAATCTCATTAGGATTGAACATGCCCAGCATCGGATTGCTATTCCGCGGGTTGGGAGGGTACATCGCCGGATAATGGTCGTCGGCATAAGGATCGCGCGTGCTGCGGGAGGGCGATCGAGAGCTGTGAGCCGCAGTCGGCATGCCCAGGGGGTTGAAGGTTGTTCGCGAGCCTCGTTCATCTTGAGGATAGTCGTAGCCGTCGGGATATCGGGCGTGGGATGGCGGCGGTGGCAGTCCGCCATGGGCCGCCTGCATGCCGCTTTCTCGTGCGTTTCGCTCTGCTACTCCATAGGCAATGCCAGCCATTCCTCCAGAGGCCATGTCGCTGAAGTTGTCAGCGCCGGGGGTCACATTGTTTTGGGAATATCCTCGGGAGTTGGAGTTTGTCATGTTCTGTTGCGCATACCCGTCATTGCGTGCTCCGCCGGCAAAGTAGCCGCTGTCGCCCTGGCGATGCTGAGGCGGGGGAGGAGCCTGGCCATCATAGTCGTACTCGTAGCCTTCATGTTGGTCGTAGCCGTAGTTCTGGCCCTGGTGCTGGTGAGAGGGCACTGGGGGAGGCTGATGCTGGTCGTGATAGATCTCGGGGGGCGAGTAGACGCGGCTATCGGGGGAAACTCCTCGATGCGACTGGCCGTAGCCATCAAGAGGTTCGCTCTCGGGAGAGTCGCCGTGTTCACCGTAGCGCTGCATGGCGGCTGCGATCTGGGGCTACACAAGAGTCAGTGGATTCGTGATTCTAGTTCGCGACTTTTGGCGGCCAAGAGGCAATTGCACGTCGAACCGAACCGCTTCTGCGTCGCAATCGATCGAGGCCAATTGGGTTGAATCTACCTAGGGGGGGAGAGCTTTTGTTTATTGGAAAAGCCAACTTACTGGCGGGCCAACGCGATGCCGATCAATGGAGATGGGATGGATCAATGAAAACGCAGCAGCTAGTCGACAGGGATTCGCATTCGCAAAGAGCAGCAGTGCAAGATCTCAAAGGCGCATGCGGGTAAGCACAGGCCGCGAACTGCAGGTCTGCAAGATGTAGAAAGAGAAGAAGGAGAAAAAGAGGGCCGTGGGGGGACGAAATAAATGATAGATATCTAGATGATGGAGATGGGACCCAGTAAGCCGGTCTGGGGACCGTGTGAGCGATCGTGGGACTCTGAAAAAGCGAATGACTCTCTTCCTCTTGTGCTTTGCCTCCTTTATGAGCTGTTGATTAGGAGCTCGTATTGTTAGTCTTGAAAACGAGAGAGAAAGACTTTTTGGCTTGGAGATGAAACACGAGAAAACGCAAAGACGAACCAGGAGGGGGGAGAGAGAACAAAGCACCAGACAGACCAGAGCAGCTGCCAACGCCCGCTCTCTCGTTTCTACCTCTTCAAAGGGCTTCTTCAAAGCTGCAAAGAGGGGGAAGATGAACAAGAGAAAAGAGAGAGAGAAGCTTCGTCAGCTCACGATGCGTTTGCAAATCGAAATCGGGATCACGGCAAACCGCGTTATGCACCGGGCTAAAGCACATCACCCCAAACTACATTAGCCTCCCTCGTAATATCCGCGTGGCTTCAGCACCAAATCCGCTGTAGCTGAGCGCCGCTGCCACCCAAGAATAACCAGCAAATGGCACTATGGCGGCGGCTGAGGCCCTTTTGCCCCCCCTCCTGGCTGCCACTAACACCCAATGGCGCAGGTCGCCCGCCTGAGCTGCTAACTGAGAGTGGCTATAGCGTCAGTTGGAGAGGCAGAAACAACGAGACTCGATTATTGTGGCGGCCAGGGGGTGGGAAATTGGAGAGTTTTGGTGGACGAGACGCTGCTTTTCGACTGCGCTACTCCCGGGCTGTCTCTGTTTCTCTCCGGCAATTTTTGGCAATGAATTGATGCGCACACGATGAATTCCAGCCTCTACATACTACGGCAAGACTCTTTTCGAGGCCCCTCAGTTGAGCGTTGAGGCGCGAAAATCAAAGCCGGATGCTGGTCAATATTGGTACTGTCTGGGTCCTCCAGGTGGGTCGGGCCAGCATCCCCCATCTCATCTCCCCAGATTTTTTGAGTATACAGTTAAGCTGTACATACCTTGCCCCTGTAACCTGTACATGTACATAGGCAGGTTTCCTTTCGCGCTAAGAAAAGGAAAGCTGTACAATACA